>SJJU01000814.1:57630-67804 GCA_012932125.1 Conopomorpha cramerella
CATTGATTCCAGGTGGTCGCGCGAAGGTCCGACCTGAAACTCATAGTGACGTCAGCCACCATGGACTCGTCGAAGTTCGCATCGTTCTTCGGCAACGTGCCCACCTTCACTATTCCAGGACGAACGTTTCCCGTCGAGACCTTCTACTCCAAGAACGTGTGCGAGGATTACGTGGACGGTGCTGTCAAACAGGTGAGGATCCCTCCTAATGTTATAAATGTTTGTGTACCTAAGTTTATTTGCGAATTGTGGACGTCCCGCGATTTCTTCACATATAAAACGATGACCGTTGGGGAAAACGAGTTCTCGAGTGCAGACCGCGTCTCGGCAAACGGAGTGTAGGTCGCCCTCAGGCAAGGTGGACTGATGATATACGCAAGATGGCTGGCAGAAGCTGGATGCGAGAAGCCGAAAACAGATCTCAGTGGCGTGCAATTGGAGAGGCCTATGTCCAGCAGTGGACAGGTATGGTCTGATGATGATGATGAAAATTATGTAGCCTTTCTATTCTTACATTGGTCAAAGCCAATGTGACAATGTTCTCCCAAGACTTCTTTAAGAAGGGTAATAGGTAGAAATTGTATATTGTGACGAGGAAAAAATTTAAGTTAATGTCTAATATGAGTGCCGACTTAGGGATGACAGACCAGATTCTTGGCCGACTATATATAATGTATGTAACTAACAGTATGTAGGTACATGGACTACTACATTCACTCAAAAGTAGAATTGCCAGGTCAAATATTTGTTAGTACGACACGTTCACTCGCTACGTTCTCGTAACACATTTATCGCATTGCAATAAATAAAAATATTTGTAATCTACAAAATGCACGCAACTCGGACTGGACTTAATATTTTTATTGCTGAGATTATGGTATCGTTGTCGTAAAACTTTAATTTTATTTGTCCTACTTTTTGTGGAGAGGAACTAATGCAACATGTAGGCGTATTTCTTAAACCTGTAGATAAAGTGTATGAGTCACTCTCGCATTTTCACTCGTGGATCCACATGCGGGATGAGGGAGATTTCTGGAAATAGTTTGTTTCGTATCGATCCATTCTGTTTTCGGCAACGTCCACCAATCACAGCTTGCGGTACTGTGTCGTGATTGGTCTTACGTCACTAAAACAAATGAATCGACACGGGACGAGTGATCGTTTCCTTAGTGGTCTAACCCCACTTTACCGCATGTCGTAGAGCGAATATGGTGAATCGTTTTCATTGGTCGTTTACGCTCACTTACGGAATCGGTTAAATAATACAGCAGCCCCAGCACGCGCGTCAAGGAAGACAAGACATAGATCAAATACGCGTTGTGATTGGCTGCTATGTCACACATCGTGTGACTTAACTTGTTCCAACCTGCGATTGGTTGGAACAAGTTAAGTGCCTATGTCTTGTCATTTCTTTCTTGGAGCGCTTTGCTAGGGGGGCAGAGATGCTGGTTGCTTATCTGTGACCGAGTAGTTTTGTAAAAACACACCAGTTCTCGCATACCTTTTATCGACCAAGTTATTTGCCGATGAGTTTTATTTGTCGTTAACTGCATACTAATCTGCATATTAATCTACCAATATAAATGGACCTTTATTCCATTAACTTCTAGTTTCTGAGAGCGTGATACATTTATACACACTATCAATTAAATTGATACTCTCTGTAATTGCTCCGCTTAATAACTCCCATCGATTAATCATAGCGGTGATTTAACTCATATCGCATATATACGTAATCGTTGTCAAATTGGTGGGTGTGTCCTCACTATAGAGTCTTGTATATTGTAGATAATCCTGACTCAACAAATATACTGATTACGTAATTAAAACTATTATTACCAATGACTTTTAAAGTCGTCAACTTCTACACGAACAAAATATACAGTTGAAATTTTCGTGCCTTATTAATGAAAAATAATGACGTTCTAAATGGTAATACCGAGATGTTTTGTCAAAGAATTACAACGTTAAATCAAAAACGTTGGCGAAACTCGAGAAAATCCAAACGAGATACCAAACAACTTTCCCCGAGGAACCCTATGTGTAAACAAAAAAAAATACCTCTTTATATAAAGTGGCAATCAGCTAATCGATAAGTTTGTATAAAAATATTTGTTTAGGTCTTATTCATTGATATGCGCAAGATGGCTGGTAGAAGCTGGAAGCGAGAAGCCAAAAACTGTTCACAGTGGCGTGCAATTGGAGACCTTTGACCAGCAGTGGACAAATATGGGCTGATGATGATGATTCCCATTCGTCGTTATTTCAATTAATTGTATGTGTACTTGTCTATCGCATTAGGAAGTGGAGTGGAGTTGTCCTGTTATGATAGATTTATGTTATGAAATAAAAATAAATAAATACTGATTTGAAAAAAACCCTTCCTGTGTGCCATATTAAATATACCATTACAATTGGTAATCTGGTTTTAACCTTCTTGTTACGACATTTTTGTTTAAAATGAATTGCTTCTAATCTCTAGTCTGTGTTTATATTTCCTTTTCTATAACGTAGATAGCTATCTTTTTACTTACCTCTCATTATTTTCCTTTCTTCGGTTATTGCAATAACATCGGCGGGCTTCGCAAGCGGATACATAGATCTCCCAGAGGACCAGTTAATAAATTACAGTGTCTGCCGAGTGAAAACTGCGTAGGTGTTGTATAGTCTAGCAGCCGATTCAAAACTATTGCCTTGCATTTGCAAAATTATATCTACAAGTATACTGTATACAGTAATAGGAATCTTATTTTCAGCTGAACAATGCTCATTTTGCAACGAAGGGCGAATCGAGTGGCATACAGATTTTGTGATGATTAGGTGAAGTGTTTGCAAAACCTATTTGAAACTTCTTTGTTTCTATTGGTATTTTTGAGATTGATTGTACGCAAAAACAAAGTGTATAAGGAAACACTAAGTACCATTCAGACTATGTATCTTTAAATGCGGCAGACACGTCTGAGGTCTGACCAAAAGTTTACCTACACGCAAAATTATAAAAAAATACACTTCACGCCTTTTAATCCCAAAGCGGGGTAGGCAGAGGCACTTTTTTAATAAGCAAATGCACACGGTTCACGGCACGGTTATAAAAAAATGTCCTGGCTTATTTCAATTTAAAGTTTCCTAGATACAGAGATGATAGATTCCGTCACTTTCGAAAAGTCCGGTAAGAGGCGAAGTATTTATTTAAGTTCCGCAAGTCAGCGAAGTCGTCGATCATTTTCCCTGAGTCCTATTTCGAAGCTATAATTGGCAACTGGTTTCGGTTCGAGAAGAAAGAAACCTATTTCAAACAAAACTACGAAACAACTGCAACATCGTTAAATTCTTCTACGAAATCCGAATCAAATCAAATAAGTTTCGTTTCATATTTATAAATGCATACAAATATACAGTAGCATAATACAAAACTTGATGAAAGTCATGTATGGTTTAAAAAAAAGTAAACGACCCCGGTTCGAATAATTTTTTTTTACTGGCCAGAAGAACCGGAAAAAAACTGACATCTTTTCAAATTCTCAAGACTTAATCTAAATACTTAACAATAATATGACTTGATACTGATTTAAGAACTGCTCGATGGTCGGATGTTTCCCTGACTGGTGAACTGTATTAAGGGTACTAAATGATAATGACAACGAGAATAAATAAGAGAACGTCATTATCTTTTGTTCCTTTAAAAGTAGGATTACGGTCATCACTTGTCAAATCGTTGAGAGGGCATGTCTTCCCGCCGTTAAGACCTGTCAATAGTAAGGGCGCGAGCGGTCACGTGACATCCAGTCACACCTCACACGTGAAAGGCAAACGCCCTAAAACAGAGTACGGTTGGAAGTAAAAGTTTTATTAAAAGTATGCGTATTTAATATATGTATTGTATATGTATTTAATTTTTATATGTCTTTTTCAAACTTTGAAGTGAACATATTTATTTCGTCGTTATACTTGCTATTAGTTGCCTACAGTTAAACAGTAGTATATCACAATGTGTGATGAAAGTCATGTATGATTTTGACAGACCAAAATCAAAAGTAAACTTAATATATTCGCTGAAATATACAAATGTACATGCATTATGAAGTAAGAATGAACCTTTGTAGACGTGATGATTGTTTAGTCACTATTATGTGGGAAACATTTAATGTTATTGAGTGAACAATTCCGGAAAAATAAGTCCGGAAGAAATCTGAACATCTCATTAGCTGTATCTGTGTTTATGTTTATTGTGCCATACAATAATAATAATATATTATATAATCAATTAACATTAACGCCGATATTGATTGGGTCACGCGCCTGCGTATCTATCTTAACACTTTCCGGTGCGCCTGACCTGATGCAATACATAGCTCAGCGATAGCGTGTTGCAGAGCGCATCGTTTCTACAGGGTTAAGGTTTTAAGAAAAAAAATTAAGACGTTTCTCGCGTCTACGTACGGTAGTCTTTTATGGTGTCCAACGCCATCTAGTGCCTACTTTGTGAAATATAAAAAAAACATCAGATACGTATCTCCATTGATTACCTGCACTATGCTGATCAGCACACTGTCTTGCATTATATTGTTTCTGTTTTACAGCATTGTTGTTGAGTTAACCAACCTCTATCTCAAACGGAGATTTTGTCATGCATCTAGGAAAAAATATTCTATTGTACTGTAATATTTTTTTAATAATCACATTAACTAACTAGTCATTGTGTTTATATTAACAGTGTAACTTTTACTGGAGTTTATTATTTTTATCCTCTCGCATCGATTTTTTCACTCGGCACTTCTCTTAATTGTTAATCAACGATTACGAATTTAAATTATTCGTGCGGTATCGATTCATGAATTCGTACCGCTCGTGCTATCGGTCTTGTTTCCGCATCGCATTTGGAAGGCAACGAACCCAATAATATACAGCGGTCGGTGACACCTCTACAGTTGTTTTGTTTCTTGAACTGTTTTTGTACGTGAATTATTAAATGGTACAGCTCAGGTTACAGTTGCTGTTGGTGACAGAATTTTGTTCACTGTTTGCCTAATATGGCGGTGCGAAAGGGCGGGCGAGTTTTGTTGGTTCGTTTACAAAATATGGGTAGTTACATAGCTATTCGTACAATGTTCATTAAGTCGACAGAAGTGTTGGTATTTCTTAAAAGCCTGTCCAATTCTTGCTCTACCTTTACAAATTGTTTTTAGCATTTACAAGAACGTACTGCTTTTTCATCAGTTATTATTTGTGAAAGTTTCCATCTCATTCGCCATGGTAGATGACGTAGACATGGGCCCTAGTACAAATATTATATATTTTTTTGTACTTTTCGATGCACATGTTACACAACATGTTCCCGTAGTTATCCCCTGTATTTTTTTTAACAACACACACATTGCCTTCAACCCATGCTAAATCACTTGTGTTATGGAAATCAGACAACGAGATATATTTACTTATGTATATTTTTTTCATTGAAATACATACTTATATAAATAAAACACCCAAACACGTCCAACAAGTACTTAAAAGCTCATCACCTAAGCACCTGTCAGCGGTGGGAATCGAACTCACGACCCTACGGAGCAGAGTCAGACATGCTAACCACTACACCAACGGGCCCGTCAAATGTACTTGTTCAGTAGTTTCAGAACAAAAACAACGTCAGTTTGACCTTCCCAGAGAAACTGTTCAAGGATCTGCTTAGAATAAGCGACTATATATACGTAACAAAGCAGATTGCATCTACGCATGAATACCTGTCCGCCGAAACCAGAAACCCTGTCTCTTTACGTATCCAGCACGGGACTCGAAAGAAATCCAGTGCTGCCGTAGAAAAAAGTGATAAGACATATGTCTTATCACTTTTTTCTATACATATAACGCATTGTCTTTCGTTGAAACAAGCGAAATCGCACGTGTAACATAACAGCCAATCACAGCGCGTATTTATTTTATGTCGCTTCTTTCTTACACGTGCTACGGCCTCTATGCTATCCCAAGACGTACTCTGTGCTATCCTACATTACGTATCTGAATCTAAGGGACATTCGCGAGTCAGTATTTCTAAACGTCAGAAAATAGGTTCAGAGGCAAATTGTGCTTTTTAATAACTTTGCTACAGTTTACTAGATACACTCTTATACGTGGCATCTAAAACCAAATAGGTGCGCCTGATATCCATACTTCCAAATCAATTAGTTTTGAACTCTTTCACAAGGTAGTAAGGTCATTTTCTGTACAAGAACTTAGACGCATATAACACCATGGATCGAAGCCACTCACCTAATGGTTTGCTTTAATAATGACCAGGCGACTTTGTGTCAATAATGTAATGGCTTCGTTCTCGAATTGATAAATGTATCGGGACTGTTTGCGGTGGAGGGCGTGTTTCTGTGCCACTTTGCGTCAATTGCCAGTGGGTAGGTAATAGGTTAGGTGTTTTATGGTGCACTAATACTCATTCTTGTACGGTCGGCGACGAGAGTACACACAAGAAACTTTATCTGAAAATTCTTTAAGAATTATATACTTAGCAGATAATGTTTATTTATTTTTCGGAATATTTTGTAGTAAGTGATTGCGGTCCGATACGAAACTGGTCATTATGATCATTATATGTTCTCTTCTCTTTTCTGACCATAATAATAATATATCCTGTGTATCTAAAACATCAATATGACTAAGCATTCTTATATTATGACAAATAAAAAATGAACCGTATTGTCTATTATCATTCATATGTAATCCAACCTTAGGGTGTAGTTCCTAGCAAATTATATTAGAGATTATTGTAAATACTGAAACGTTACGACGAATATTATGTAAAAACGTTGAGTAAATGGTCGAACCAATTAAGTTCCTAACCAAGAGGACATAGATTTGATCCCAGTTGTACCAATTAGATTTAGATCCGTAGCTATACAAGGTCAAATAAAAAAAATGGTAGCGGAACTCGAGAAAGTTACACATAACACGCAACCCTATGTCAAAATAAAAAATGTACCTCTTCATTTATAAAGTACCTACCAATTGGATGGTATTTTATATGAAGAGGTGACTGACTTTTTTTCGTTCTCCACATAGGGTTCTTTAGGTAAGTTATTTGGTATCATGAGCTGAGTGACTCTCGAGTTTCGCCATTTTTTTGCCTGATATACCTAAGTTGTATTATGTTGGAGAAAATGTGGAATGCGTTAAAAAAGTAGCTATGTACCTACTTAGCAATTCATTAGGCTAACAACGAAGGGTTATGTCAAGTAAATTACACATTGAAATCAACCCTACATGCTACTGAAAGAGGGGCGTGGTACGTTATGTATGTATGTGATTACATAGGAAATGCGAATAGTTTAAATAAATAGCATTGAGAAATCGTCCCGTGCGTCACTTCTACGCTAAATATGTCACCTACAGCATAATTAAATTAGAACACATGAAATAACTATTACATTTCAAAAAGGGCATGCCTTATGTTGCGAAAAGTGTTCGAAAACGTATGAAAATCTGTGTGCAAAGGTAATTATACTTAATGTTAACGGAACGTAATTTTTCTTTTAAGAATTTTAAGTGCAATGGTGAATTGTCGAGCGGTAGTTCCTAAATTTACCACTGGATGGCATTAGAATAGACAGTGGGCGTTTTTTTGTTTTAAAGAGCGTGGCACTGCGCCTCTACGTCTTTCGCCTATGACTACTAACTAGAAGTAATTTAAAAGTTCTTCCTCTGTTCTATAAAAATAAGGCAGACAGCTACGATATTTTTATTAAAATCTTTATTATCAATATCAATTTGCAAAAATAAGTAAGTTAAAACTTATTTTAATTTAAATTTACAAGACAGAAGTTTATCTAGAGTTTCCTTTTGAAACCCTCGGACGCAGTGGCGTGCACTGGCTTTTACGACAAGGTAGGCAGTGATCTCCAAGGATTGACATCTATGTGAGGTAGGTAGGTAACTTGTCTTTACAAAATATAGGTACCTACCTCTACTCACCCACAAAACACAGGGCCTTCTTTAGCCTATGTCGTGAGTACAACAAAAAAGGATCTAGCGATAACTCTATTATTAGGTCGGGTAGTCAAAACACTAAGGTAGGCAGTGTCTTTTTGCCTATATGGTGTGCACGCCACTGCTCGGACGATAGTAGGGACATCTCACAACAATAAACGAAACTAGTTTAATCTATCAGATGGTTGTCAAATAATTCCCCATCAAAATAGAGTTTGACAGATCCCATAGGTATGGCCGATATTAAATACAGTCCTTGAGTATACAGCCCTAATATTAAAATACCTAATACCAGTAGCCACCTCTAGGTTCAAATGCACTATTCATATTGAAATCTATGTAAATGTTTTTTTTTTCGCTTTTGAAGCTACAACAAAGTTGTTTTAGTTTAAAGGCAGTCTATTGTCATATTATTGCACTATTATTGTTCTCCAAAGTCATTGTCAAAGTCAGTGCAACGTAGATAATATTATCTATCCAGTTGTACATAATATTTTTAGTGGTTCTGGTGAATGTTTTTCGCAATTTTCAGCCCTTATCGCTGATTAAAATTATAGACATAATGTATTGTAGTTATTAAAGTGCGAAATGGTACTGAACCTCTATTTGTAATAAAGTTTTTACACGAATGATTAATTTTTGTTAGATTTTATGTAAAATATTTCTTGCAATACGTTTTGAATTGCCTATTATAACCGCTTATTCCATTATTGTATTTTATTAGAGTTGAATTTTCTCCCAACTTCACTCTAATGGAAAAGCGAGGCCTCCTGCCACAGGCAATAAATGCTTAATAGGATCGATCATTCGCAGCTGCTGTAAACTGTAAAGCTTAATAAATGTGTTTTTTTTTCTTCCATTAATCATCTCTCGATTCGGCTTACATAGTTACTCTGACCACTTATTACGCCCTCGTACTACCTATTGCTAATTCATTGTAGGTATGTTGAAAAAACAACTAAAAATCTACTATTTAACAACAGTGCGTAAAGGTGACTGAGCGAGATGTTGAAAATTTCATATTTTTCAATATTTTCATGAAGATCATAGAGTTTTGTTTTAAAGAGCGAGTTGGAAGTCATTCACATTTCTGTCGTTTCCCATCTTTGACAGATAACTCTAAAAAAATCTATGTGTCAAAGATGGGAAACCTCACTAAAGTTTATCTCATTCTAATCCTGTTTGTTTAAATTATGCTCAAGCGACTGATAATTACTTCAGATTACGGGCCTTAATACCAATCTCAAACGATAATTATCGATCTAGATCGACAAAATAGAATTAAATAGTGCTGGAAGTGTTTTGTTTTTTCAGTCAGGTCTTAACTGTACCACCGCCCCATGGAGCCTCTTTTACTCACAAAAAAATGGTTATTATGTTATTGTTTTGTTTTCTTTTATGGCCAGGAACTTAAAGTCCATTTTCAAATCCCATCGAATCGGATACCTACCCTCTATAACTTTGAGTTACATAAATACGCTTGGTGAACCGTGGTCATTTTCTTAGCAAGTGCATCTGGCTACCCCTTTACGGCATTAAAAGCCGTGACTTTATGTATTCTTTTGTTGCCTACCTATATAAACCATATTTTTGTTTGTAATATCCGATACTAGTAGAAAATCGTTGTGCCCATCTAAATTCCTGCCGAAGGATGACGCATTTTATGTCTACTTGTTTACCAAAATTTAACCAGGTAGTACTAGCTGTGTGTACCTTTAACGAGTCTACCCGGAAATAGATATTGGTATAATTATACCAAGATTTTCAACCATGTATTGACCTTGTGTAAATACAAGAGAAAAATCTACATATTATTACTGTATAAAATCTGTTCACGTAGCCATATTTGATAAACCTACCCACCAGCTACTTATTAGGATATTTGTCATTTTTCCTATTTAGAAAGAAACTCCGTTGTTATTCGTATTTGCAAAAAAAAATACATGTGGGTTCCGATGAACTATATTATAAAATCAGTAGTGAAAGAGTAACAACGTCCAGTCAAAATTACGCGTTTTTAATATTAGTGGGAAGTACAGGTTTCTCGTTTTACCAACGTATATACGTTGGGGTAGGCACTTGCTAAACAACTTTTGAGGCCGCTTAAAAAAGTTAAGAAAAGATAAGACAAGAGAGGTATATGTCAGGATTGTACCAAGCGGAGATCTCTTCTCCCTGCCTACCC
>SJJU01000814.1:67824-79961 GCA_012932125.1 Conopomorpha cramerella
AAAGTTTTATTAAAAGTATGCGTATTTAATATATGTATTGTATATGTATTTAATTTTTATATGTCTTTTTCAAACTTTGAAGTGAACATATTTATTTCGTCGTTATACTTGCTATTAGTTGCCTACAGTTAAACAGTAGTATATCACAATGTGTGATGAAAGTCATGTATGATTTTGACAGACCAAAATCAAAAGTAAACTTAATATATTCGCTGAAATATACAAATGTACATGCATTATGAAGTAAGAATGAACCTTTGTAGACGTGATGATTGTTTAGTCACTATTATGTGGGAAACATTTAATGTTATTGAGTGAACAATTCCGGAAAAATAAGTCCGGAAGAAATCTGAACATCTCATTAGCTGTATCTGTGTTTATGTTTATTGTGCCATACAATAATAATAATATATTATATAATCAATTAACATTAACGCCGATATTGATTGGGTCACGCGCCTGCGTATCTATCTTAACACTTTCCGGTGCGCCTGACCTGATGCAATACATAGCTCAGCGATAGCGTGTTGCAGAGCGCATCGTTTCTACAGGGTTAAGGTTTTAAGAAAAAAAATTAAGACGTTTCTCGCGTCTACGTACGGTAGTCTTTTATGGTGTCCAACGCCATCTAGTGCCTACTTTGTGAAATATAAAAAAACCATCAGATACGTATCTCCATTGAGTACCTGCACTATGCTGATCAGCACACTGTCTTGCATTATATTGTTTCTGTTTTACATCATTGTTGTTGAGTTAACCAACCTCTATCTCAAACGGAGATTTTGTCATGCATCTAGGAAAAAATATTCTATTGTACTGTAATATTTTTTTAATAATCACATTAACTAACTAGTCATTGTGCTTATATTCACAGTGTAACTGTTACTGGAATTTATTATTTTTATCCTCTCGCATCAATTTTTTCACTCGGCACTTCTCTTAATTGTTAATCAACGATTACGAATTTAAATTATTCGTGCGGTATCGATTCATGAATTCGTACCGCTCGTGCTATCGGTCTTGTTTCCGCATCGCATTTGGAAGGCAACGAACCCAATAATATACAGCGGTCGGTGACACCTCTACAGTTGTTTTGTTTCTTGAACTGTTTTTGTACGTGAATTATTAAATGGTACAGCTCAGGTTACAGTTGCTGTTGGTGACAGAATTTTGTTCACTGTTTGCCTAATATGGCGGTGCGAAAGGGCGGGCGAGTTTTGTTGGTTCGTTTACAAAATATGGGTAGTTACATAGCTATTCGTACAATGTTCATTAAGTCGACAGAAGTGTTGGTATTTCTTAAAAGCCTGTCCAATTCTTGCTCTACCTTTACAAATTGTTTTTAGCATTTACAAGAACGTACTGCTTTTTCATCAGTTATTATTTGTGAAAGTTTCCATCTCATTCGCCATGGTAGATGACGTAGACATGGGCCCTAGTACAAATATTATATATTTTTTTGTACTTTTCGATGCACATGTTACACAACATGTTCCCGTAGTTATTCCCTGTATTTTTTTTAACAACACACACATTGCCTTCAACCCATGCTAAATCACTTGTGTTATGGAAATCAGACAACGAGATATATTTACTTATGTATATTTTTTCATTTAAAAATACATACTTATATAAATAATTAAACACCCAAACACGTCCAACAAAAGTACTTTAAAAAGCTCATCACCTAGCACTGTCAGCGTGGGGCATCGAACCCACGACCCTACGAGCAGAGTCGACATTGCTAACCATACCAACGGAGCCCTCAAATGTATTTGTTCAGTAGTTCAGAACAAAAAAAACGTCAGTTTGTCCTTTCCAGAGAAACTGTTCGAAGGATCTGCTTAGAATAAGCGACTATTACTACGTATTATACGATAACAAAACAGATTGCTTCTAACGCATGAATACCTGTCCGCCGAAACCAGAAACCCTGTCTTTTTACGTATCCAGCACGGGACTCGAAAGAAATCCAGTGCTGCCGTAGAAAAAAGTGATAAGACATATACATATAACGCATTGTCTTTCGTTGAAACAAGCGAAATCGCACGTGTAACATAACAGCCAATCACAGCGCGTATTTATTTTATGTCGCTTCTTTCTTACACGTGCTACGGCCTCTATGCTATCCCAAGACGTACTCTGTGCTATCCTACATTACGTATCTGAATCTAGGGACATTCGCGAGTCAGACCGTATTTCTAAACGTCAGAAAATAGGTTCAGAGGCAAATTGTGCTTTTTAATAACTTTGCTACAGTTTACTAGATACACTCTTATACGTGGCATCTAAAACCAAATAGGTGCGCTTGATATCCATACTTCCAAATCAATTAGTTTTGAACTCTTTCACAAGGTAGTAAGGTCATTTTCTGTACAAGAACTTAGACGCATATAACACCATGGATCGAAGCCACTCACCTAATGGTTTGCTTTAATAATGACCAGGCGACTTTGTGTCAATAATGTAATGGCTTCGTTCTCAAATTGATAAATGTATCGGGACTGTTTGCGGTGGAGGGCGTGTTTCTGTGCCACTTTGCGTCAATTGCCAGTGGGTAGGTAATAGGTTAGGTGTTTTATGGTGCACTAATACTCATTCTTGTACGTTCGGCGACGAGAGTACACACAAGAAACTATCTGAAAATTCTTTAAGAATTATATACTTAGCAGAGAATGTCTATTTATTTTTCGGAATATATTGTATTAAGTGATAATAGCATTGAGACCTCGTCCCGTGCGTCACTTCTACGCTAAATATGTCACCTACAGCATAATTAAATTAGAACACATGAAATAACTATTACATTTCAAAAAGGGCATGCTTTATGTTGCGAAAAGTGTTCGAAAACGTATGAAAATCTGTGTGCAAAGGTAATTATACTGAATGTTAACGGAACGTAATTTTTCTTTTAAGAATTTTAAGTGCAATTGTGAATTGTCGAGCGGTAGTTCCTAAATCTACCATTAGGCGTGTAGGGCTTGAATGGCGTTTTTGTTTTTGTTTTAAAGAGCGTGGCACTGCGCCTCTATGTCTTTCGCCTATGACTACTAACTAGAAGTAATTTAAAAAGTTCTTCCTCTGTTCTATAAACATAAGGCAGACAACTACAATTTTTTTATTAAAATCTTTATTATCAATATCAATTTGCAAAAATAAGTAAGTAAAAACTTATTTTAATTAAAATTGACAAGACAGAAGTTTATCTAGAGTTTCCTTTTGAAACCCTCGGACGCAGTGGCGTGCACTGGCTTTTACGACAAGGTAGGCAGTGATCTCCAAGGATTGACATCTATGTGAGGTAGGTAACTTGTCTTTACAAAATATAGGTACCTACCTCTACTCACCCACAAAACACAGGGCCTTCTTTAGCCTATGTCGTGAGTACAACAAAAAAGGATCTAGCGATAACTCTATTATTAGGTCGGGTAGTCAAAACACTAAGGTAGGCAGTGTCTTTTTGCCTATATGGTGTGCACGCCACTGCTCGGACGATAGTAGGGACATCTCACAACAATAAACGAAACTAGTTTAATCTATCAGATGGTTGTCAAATAATTCCCCATCAAAATAGAGTTTGACAGATCCCATAGGTATGGCCGATATTAAATACAGTCCTTGAGTATACAGCCCTAATATTAAAATACCTAATACCAGTAGCCACCTCTAGGTTCAAATGCACTATTCATATTGAAATCTATGTAAATGTTTTTTTTTTCGCTTTTGAAGCTACAACAAAGTTGTTTTAGTTTAAAGGCAGTCTATTGTCATATTATTGCACTATTATTGTTCTCCAAAGTCATTGTCAAAGTCAGTGCAACGTAGATAATATTATCTATCCAGTTGTACATAATATTTTTAGTGGTTCTGGTGAATGTTTTTCGCAATTTTCAGCCCTTATCGCTGATTAAAATTATAGACATAATGTATTGTAGTTATTAAAGTGCGAAATGGTACTGAACCTCTATTTGTAATAAAGTTTTTACACGAATGATTAATTTTTGTTAGATTTTATGTAAAATATTTCTTGCAATACGTTTTGAATTGCCTATTATAACCGCTTATTCCATTATTGTATTTTATTAGAGTTGAATTTTCTCCCAACTTCACTCTAATGGAAAAGCGAGGCCTCCTGCCACAGGCAATAAATGCTTAATAGGATCGATCATTCGCAGCTGCTGTAAACTGTAAAGCTTAATAAATGTGTTTTTTTTTCTTCCATTAATCATCTCTCGATTCGGCTTACATAGTTACTCTGACCACTTATTACGCCCTCGTACTACCTATTGCTAATTCATTGTAGGTATGTTGAAAAAACAACTAAAAATCTACTATTTAACAACAGTGCGTAAAGGTTGAGATGTTGAAAATTTCATATTTTTCAATATTTTCATGAAGATCATAGAGTTTTGTTTTAAAGAGCGAGTTGGAATTCGAACTATCATAGAATAAAGTAGTTACATTTCTGTCGTTTCCCATCTTTGACAGATAACTCTAAAAAAATCTATCTGTCAAAGATGGGAAACCTCACTAAAGTTTGTCTCATTCTAATCCTGTTTGTTTAAATTATGCTCAAGCGACTGATAATTATTTCAGATTACGGGCCTTAATGCCAATCTCAAACGATAATTATCGATCTAGATCGACAAAATAGAATTAAATAGTGCTGGCAGTGTTTTGTTTTTTCAGTCAGGTCTTAACTGTACCACCGCCCCATGGAGCCTCTTTTACTCACAAAAAATGGTTATTATTTTATTGTTTTGTTTTCTTTTATGGCCAAGAACTTAAAGTCCATTTTCAAATCCCATCGGATCGGATACCTACCCTCTATAACTTTGAGTTACATAAATACGCTTGGTGAACCGTGGTCCTTTTCTTAGCAAGTGCATCTGACTACCCCTTTACGGCATTAAAAGCCGTGAGTTTATGTATTCGTTTGTTGCCTACCTATATAAACCATATTTTTGTTTGTCCCCATCGTTGTGCCCATCTAAATTCCTGCCTAAGGATGACGCATTTTATGTCTACTTGTTTACCAAAATTTAACCATGTAGTACTAGCTGTGTGTACCTTTAACGAGTCTACCCGGAAATAGATATTGGTATAATTATACCAAGATTTTCAACCATGTATTGACCTTGTGTAAATACAAGAGAAAAATCTACATATTACTGTATAAAATCTGTTCACGTAGCCATATTTGATAAACCTACCCACCAGCTACTTATTAGGATATTTGTCATTTTTCCTATTTAGAAAGAAACTCCGTTGTTATTCGTATCTGCAAAAAAAATCTATGTGGGTTCCGATGTATAAACTATATTATAAAATCCGTAGTGAAAGAGTAACAACATCCACCCAAACAAAATACGCGATTTTAATATTAGTGGGAAGTACAGGTTTCTCGTTTTACCAACATATACGTTGGGGTACACTTGCTAAACAACTTTTGAGGCCGCTTAAAAAAGTTAAGAAAAGATAAGACAAGAGAGGTATACGTCAGGATTGTACCAAGCGGAGACCTCTTCTCCCTGCCTACCCCTTCGGGTATTTGATGTGAAGGAGCGTCTGTGGTCCAGTTGGTCGGATACTTGACTTGTAACCGGGAGGTCGCGGGTTCGAGTCCGGCTACTGGACGTGTACCAATGGGACTCTTTTTCAGAGCCTATGTACGCAACGCACGCTCGTACGGTGAAGGACAACATCGTGATGAAACCCGCACACCACAAGGTGTGTGAACCCTATATCGGCGATGGGCTCACCCCCTGTCACGTTGGGTTAAATACGCTTGGTGAACCGTGGGCATTTGCTTTAGCAAGTGCCTCTGCTTAAAAAATAAATACACTTCACGCCTTTTAATCCCGCTTTGGGATTAAAAGGCGTGAAGTGTATTTATTTTTTTATTTATTTGTTTTGATACCTGCAACTAGTCGTTAATGATTTAGACTTAAATTAAATCAACCAGTTGGCAATGCAGTTAGAGCCTAGGTCAACAACGAAACTGATTAGTACGACTTGTCCATTGCTTGTTATGTATGACAGTAAGTTTACGTGGAGCAGTAAGTGTCGTCAATAAAATATTATATGCTGTTTTATTTTTAGAGTCGTGTGTTCTCTAGTTTGTATGGAATGTCTGTAAACAAGAGATAATACAGAAGGGCTTACAGTGCTGATTATTAGCATTGGCATTCCAGCCATTTTGTACAATATTAAAAAATTATAAACTACGCAGAAAAAAAAGTTAAGTTTTCATAAAAATGTCAATTTGATGCGCATCTATACAATAGTATTAAACAAAGTCGCTCAAACAACCTCCCGCTGATTGTCCCTATGTATGCTTAGATCTTTAAAACTTTTTAGATGCGGTTTTCTTTAATAGATAGTGCTATTTTAGAGGGAGGTTTATATGGTACATACGTATAATACACACTATTAATTATATATATTGGCAAATCAACGTTTGCCGAATCATCTAGTTTAGTATTAACTTAATTTTGAATTAGTAAAATGAGTTGGTTAGGTTATATACATATGCGGTTAAATACCCGAAAAATTGTTTCGTATTTCTATCTTGCAAATAGGGAAGAAAACGCAAATCTTAACATAGATGGCGCTTCTTACGAATGACCCATTTGGACCAATGAATGTGAGACAATCTGTAAAATGAAATTGATAATACAATAAGCAATCGATTGTCCCTTATACTGACTGAATAAATGTATACTGACCTCTTTAACACATGAGGAGTGTCAGGGCTCAATCTATATTGTTCTTATACTTTTGTAATTTCTTCTTTTCTAATCCTTGTAATATAATCGTGCGTTTTTTATACAGCGCCAATAGTTCACGAGTTTTCTTACACCTGACACCAAAGGGCAGAAGAAGAAAATTACTCTCTATCAAGTATCTATTTCTAAAAGCTAAATGAACTTTGGGTAGGTACTTAGGCTTGTAAACATTGTTTAGAGTATGTAATTATAAAATAAGACGTAATAATCTATTTTTGGCTTGTTATTCTTAAAGCAAATATTAGCACTACTAGGTGTCATAAGTCTTGTTACTCTACGCTTATCATGGTTACCCTATACCACAGTGGAAATGTTGTACTAAGAAATAAATGTCATTTTGGTTTATTTTTAAGTACAAAATGAATCATCATCGTCAGCTACACGACGTCCACTGCTGGACGACGGCCTCCCTCACTGATTTCAATGATCATTTGGGGGGAAATGCCAATAATCGCCACGCTGAACGAGAACAATTGTTTCATTGAATAAATACGGTGCTGATCCGAATAGACTTACTTTCTGTAGCGAAATATATTAAACAGATGTTCATACATAAACTCACATCCATAATCGCTAATGGCCTCTGCCTACCTCTCACTGCAGGTTAAAGAAGTGGTAGTTCAGATGGGTGTCTATTATGGTCGAGTAACTTATCAATACATTCGTAAACACTCAAAAAAGGGCTATAGAAGTTTTGTTGCTATCCTGTTGTCGACCGGCGACGGTAGGGTTTAAATCTATGAAGTCCATTATGAAAGGAAATGTATTCTTTTTATTTCAGGCTCTTCAGATCCATCTTCAGCCGGAGGAGGGAGACATCCTCATCTTCATGCCTGGTCAAGAAGATATTGAGGTCACGTGTGAGGTGAGTCAACAGCTGATGTTACATAGTTGATAAATTTATATTGAAACTTTACTTTACCTTTGATAGGCGTAATTACAATGCCGGCTTCGGGCTGTATCAGCCAGAGGTAAAATAACTGTGAACGGAAAGTCCCGACTGTTCCGAGAATTATAGGGAGTACCGAAATCATAAAACAACGAAATATAACAAGCATTTTAGTACTATTCTCATAATTAGCAACAATTACCTATTTGCGTGAATTAATATCCTAATATTTATTCTCAATGCACCACTCGGTAGCACAGGTAACAGCAACTTAAAAGTTGTTTAACATGATGATTAGAACCATTCCTTAAAATATTCGCTTATATAGGCAAACCACGTAACGGAACGGCAGCGGGTCGGGGAGCAACAGTGATTGCTCGGTAGCTAGCGCCTTTGTATGAAGTCAAGTCACACTAGTCACTTGTACCGCAACATTATAGCCCCGCAGGCGTTCATCCAGTTAAATGGTTTGGTAATAATAAAGTAGCACCAAGCAATATCAATATCTTCAAGCCTTTTCATCCCTTACTGACAGAGCGTACGGGTCACCGAGCTGATTTAACCCAACGTGGTAGGAAATACGGTATATGTGTGTTTTATCACGATGTATTGATTCACCGAATGAACGTTGAGTAGCTACTCAACGTTCTAAGGTAAGCTTACCTACATAGGTAACTCAATATTGTGCCGAGTATATATCTAAATATATAAAACCGCTTTGAAAAAGAGACAATGGTGTAGCAATGGTGCTACACTTCTAGTCCATCCAGACCCACAACCTCTCGATTGCAGTTCCATGTGTACGCGATTTCTCGGACCACAGATGCTACTTTATAATTTTACTTAATTACTTACTTAATTCCTATGGTACCCCAGTGATACCCTCAGTTCAGCCTTCGCGGTCTCAGCGTCGACGGTGTGTGCACGGGTTGTCCAGGCCTGCGCTATGCTATGTCTTCGTTTTATAATTTTGAACACCCATAGAAAACACAATACATGAATTGTTTTGACATCAACTAGGTGCTGACAGACCGCCTAGGCGAGATAGACAACGCTCCGCCGCTGTCGGTGCTGCCCATCTACTCTCAGCTGCCGGCGGACCTGCAGGCGAAGATATTCCAGCGCGCGCCGCCCGGACAGAGGAAATGCATTGTTGCCACTAACATTGCTGGTATGAATTAATTATGAACCGTAAATCAATGTACTTAAATATCCTAGTTGCGTAAACTGCTGCTGCTGTATTCTAGGTACAGTCGGCCAAGAATCTGCTCTACCATCTTAAGGTTGAAACTCATATGAATGTCATTAAACATTAAGGTTCATTGTTCACTTGTCACAATACTATACCAACTCTACCTTATTGATGTTTTAGTGACACAGGAAGTGTCATCGAAACTGATAGACCATTTTCTTGGCCGACCGTACCATCGATCTTCGATACGGTTGTCGAATTAGAAGACGTTATTCTCATAGAGTTATCCTAGGTAAAGCTACAAGTTGTTGTAGGATTCTTTCTTCGCGGCAGAGCTGAATATTCCGTTTTTTTTTCGATAAGCACAGGGGCAGTGCTTATCGAAAAAAAAACGTATTTATTTTTTCATGTACGTACACTCTATGTGAAACATTCGTCCGTCACAAAATTCAGTTGTGGAGTTGTTGGGTGCAAAGTTTTTAGCCACGTGCCAAAAGATCCTTGAGACTCTGTGAATCGCTAGTGGCAGCACCTTCTCAATCCTATAATTTTGTATAAACCAATGACTATGCACTGCCTCGCGGGATAATTAGACACTATGGGTCTTACTAATAATGGCGGAATTGCTATTTGGAAGATACACAAAGCTCAACTTAACTTGTCAGTTATATGACAAATACGGAATAACCAGTTCAAGTAGATCTGTAATAACCCTTGTAGAAATAACAATGCGTTTATTGGTAAGGGGGTATGTCTTCTAGACTAGACTTTATGTCGGCACCATTGAATCAGGCATAACTAGGAGGATATCCATTGTTATGACAAATTGAAAAATGAATACACTTGGTGTAACGTGGGTCTACCTACACTCTTCTCACTCATTAGTTATTTGGGGTTAAATTATTTCATGTATATTTTTTTATGCTATTTTCAGAGACATCACTGACCGTGGACGGAATAATGTTCGTGATAGACTCCGGCTACTGCAAGCTGAAGGTGTACAACCCGCGCATTGGCATGGACGCACTTCAGGTACCGTACTAACTAACCAATATTATCGATAATTGAATAAAACAGTTTAGTTCTGTTTAGCGTATTTCAGTGGATATTCTAGGACTCAGGCCTCATTTAGGAACACTACTACTACTAACTAGTAATAAACATGTAACAAGTTAAAACTAAACTAGTAGGTACTAACATATACCTAGTACTAGTTTAATTTTTCAAAACATACGTGAACGATTCCGGATCTGAGTATAGGTAGGTACTTTTTAAATTTATGAACGCGGTTTTAGTTCATTATTAAAAACGATGACATGGTTCCTAAGAAAAGAATCTTAGTATATTTCAAACTTCTCCTCAATGACCGATCTAAATGAGCCACCCCGTATTGTTGCTATGCTGATGTCTATTTTATATGACAATTATCTTATAAAACATACGTCAGCATAGCAACCGCGAAAAAATACTGCGTGCCTACCGATCAACTCAATTTATTAGTTCAGTATTCTACATTAATAATTCAACTAAATGATATTGTTTGCATGAGCTCGTTTTGCCTGCAGTTCACCAGTTCTATAGGTCAAATTACGTTGGAAGTGTTTTCTGTTATCTGTTCTGGGTTATTCATGAATTAGATTTCATTGTGCGGCCGGCGCCCCACAGGCGACATGTTAATGAATTGACACTAATATTCTATAAGTAGAGCGACTGTTTCCTAGTTATTGGACATTGTGAATCGCAAACTTACGTTGCAAGTTCGATTCTGGCTTTCGTACTAGGCGTATATGGACCAATAGGAATTATCTTTGGAGCCTTTGGAATTACTTTGCGCAACTTTCATATAAAATTATTTCAATCAACTAAACATTTTCATGGTCAAAGTATGGACCGGAAGACGGGAGAATGGGAATCTCGCCATTTTGTTTTACCCGAGGCGTTTACCCATGAAATGACTTTCTTATCACGATAGGATGCATGTTTCGCACCGCTTTCCCTGCGGCGCAGTACACATAAGCTGTGAAGTAGGTACCTATTCGTTAGTACCGTAGAGCACATCGCTGCTTAACATCAGACAGGATGGTGGTCAAACGCTTATTCATTGCGTTTACAAGCTAATGTCTGATTGCAAGTTTAGGCGCCTGACTGCCGTCGCTAAATTACTTAGTAACGTAGTTAGACAACGTTTCATAGGCTAGTTGACACATTTTATATTTAGAGCTTAAATCTATAATTGTTGTTGTATTAGCAAATAATTACCTATTGCAATTATTTTAATCTTAGGAACTGCAAAAAATTGCGAATGAATTTCAGTCAAAAGGTGGATACTGAACTACGTGACGAGGCGTTATATAAGTAATATTCGCATGGAACATGTTAAGCATCGAGCATATCTAGAATCGGCGTAACACTACATACTGACTACCTACTGTACGCTGTCTAACATGTTACATTACACCTCGTAATGTTGGTCAGTACCTAGCTGAAGTAAAAAAAACCCTATTCGGCATGTTGACTACAGATTATCTATTCCCATGACGTAATGTGACGCGAAAAAACAACCTTTTCGACAACAGTCGGCGAGCTGTCTTAAAGTGACGTCACGAAAATGGCAGGATGCGTTTTTCATGTGTGAATAGGCACGTTGAACTCTAATGGAAACGAAGTACGATTGATTTAGTGTTTGACTTGAGGCAGCTAGACTATTAATAGATGATGTATTGTGCAAGTATAAATAATCTTTAATTGTATCAATTGCGATTGCAATGATGTAACTTGTGTTTACATAATGGTCAAATAAAATAGAGTGTAACGCTACGCTCCTCAGTGAAGCAAATTGATGCGATGCGTTGCGGATACGATGCGGTGCGGTTTTACTGCGATCCGGTACGGATCGGATGGAGTGTCCTGCCTGAACTTGACATTTCGCGTGAAGTTGCGTTTTCCAACAAACATGTCTAGGCTCCGTCTAATTATTTTATCAGAAAACTCATATTTAAAGTATTTACCCTTTGCTATTCAAGGAATATGCAAGAATGTTACCGTCTACATTTGATTATGTTGTAAATAAAATAAAAAACGAAATTGAAATTGTTTGTTTTGATGTTTCGTACGAAATTCGTCCGAAAATCGCACGCCGAATTGACATTTCCGCAACGCAACTACTCGTACGAATGTCAGTCGGAAAGACGTAGGACACTTGTATTGAATACGAAGATTTGAAATTGACAGCTTGCGTTCGTGCGGACATCGCATCGGACCGCATCGT
>SJJU01000815.1:0-26122 GCA_012932125.1 Conopomorpha cramerella
CCCATATAACTTGAGGTAGAGGAATCTTGTGAACTTGTTCTGCATTCGCTCTAGCATCGTCTTGTATTTTGCTTCGCTTGGGCTCCATACTATCGCGTTACTTTCCAGCCTACTTCTCACCAACGAATTATACAGAATTTTTATTGATGTAGTGTTAGTGAAGTGCTGCCACCTCCGCAGTATGAATCCCAGTCTCTGGAATGCTTGTTTACAATTTTTAGTGATGTGTTCTCTAAAGGACAAGTCACTTCTGAACTGCACGCCAAGGTCCTTGACCGTAGTGACCCGCGTCATTGGTGCCTCGTTCAGTCTCTACAAATGCTGTAAAGGACTTTAAACCTTACTGTATTATTATTATCATCTAGAAAGTACGTATGTACTTACATAATATATCATAAAACCTCGGAACTGGGGTTGTGGCACGCGGCCGGTGACGGTCCGCGAGGGCCTAGCGCGGCTGGGGCCACCCTTGGACGTAGTGGGCTGTTCCGGGGGCCCGGCAATAACGCGGGAGTGGTCACCGTGGGGTTTTAGTGGGTGCGAGTCCCACATAACCCCGCCGCTGTCCCCGTTAGCGGTGGGGTATCCATAACGGATTTCCCCACGACAAAAAAAGGTCTGATTCCTGTCCATGTTTACATATATACATATACGTCACGTCCGTTTCCCATAGGAGCGAGTTTTTTTGTCAAATTTCTTTCACCTCTTCCAAATCCATACCATTTCTTCATATATTTCCTTAATATGTCATTTTTTAATTACAGTAACTGGTATAATATGTCAAGATTACTGCTGTACCGAAATAAGGTACTAACATAAACAAATACATAAGCACTAAATTATGTACTACGCTTTTACGGTCCAGTAAGCGCATAACGTTTATACTTAGGTATATGTACTAGTGTAATTGCAGATGAAGATCCAACACTTCCTGCAATATGTTACATAATGATCGACGTAACTTGTCACCGCTTGTACGCAATGGCTATATGTATGCTATGTTCCTTTTCACGACCGTAAAAATTAAGTTTGAACTTAGAGAAAAGAGAGATTTCATTCGGAGAGCTTCTGTGGTACAGTGGCCCGGTACTTGTTTTGCAATTGGGAGGTCGCGTGTTCGAGATAGGTTGTACTGAAAGTTTACCAATGGAATTAGTTTTTCACGGTGAGAGAAAAACATCGTGATGAAACCCACAAAGCACATGGCGTGTAAAGCTTATGACATCGATATGCTTAACTCTTATCACGTTGGGTATTTAACATAACATACGCTTTGTAAATCATGTCTACCCCGCTTTTGGTTTGAATGTTTTTATTTTCCTTTAACCTCTAAGTAACCTAAGAAGTTTAACGTAACCTAGCGAAATTGATGATGTGTAACCAAAATACAGAAATATGAAGTTTCATATGTACACAATTTTTATATAACCAATACATTCGTATAAAATATGATTCTATTTCATTTAGGTAGGTTCTCGAAACCAATTTCCGAAACAATCGTCCTTTGTCTCTGACGCCCAATTTTTATAATGAATTGTAATAAATGTCAGCGTATTGTGTCTCTATATTATATATTGTTTGGAAAATAGTCCTTGTTAAACCAGTACTACAGTTTTTTTAATGCAAAATGGGTAACTTTAATCTAATATCACGACGTTTGATAGTGAGCAGAATGTATAAAGCAATATTGTTTCATCATCATCATCAGCCCATGTTTGTCCACTTCTGGACATAGGCCTCTCCAATTGCACGCCACTGTGATCTGTTTTCTGCTAGCCATCTTGCATCATCACATGATCAGTCCACCTTGCCGTTGCCGGGCGTCCTACATTCAATATTTTTTGTTATATAAATATTTTCCCTAATCGAATGCATTTTTTAATTTTTTTTAGATCTGTATGAGAACTGATTCGTCAACGTCCAGTTCAATTACCGAGTTCACTAACTTATAGATATTATTAATCAGCGTTCGGAATTCGCCAAATAAACAAATAGACAAAGTCGTGATCGAAACTAGATTTTGTAACCAAATATTGTCGAAATTCCGTATCCAGTAATGTGATTGCGTCATACGTGCAAAATTTTAATAATAATCACGAAAGTGTTTGCAAACCGGAAATGTTTGAGAAAAAAACCAAATCTCTTGTTCGTAACCAACAACCGCATACCAATCTATTCTTTCCTCGAATACTTTTGAAAAAAAAGCAGTCACGAATCGGATGCCACATGACAAACAATTGTCAGTAATTGTTAGTAGAGATTTAGATCTTAACATATGAGAAATAGCTTGAGATAGACCAACTTTAGTTGAGTCATTCCTTAGTAAATTGTATATGATTCAATAGAACATTGTTTAAGTCTTGTTAATACCAACATGAAGTATTTAGATATTATATTCAGAGGGTTACTAGGCACTCCTGTATAAATTGAATAAGTATTATGACGTTAATTCTGTATATGTTCTCGAACTTTTGTGGACAGTGATGGCTCCAGTTTTATTATAACGACAGCTTATTGATTTTATTTGTATTAGTTTACACAAAATTATCCTAATTTTAAATTTATTGATGTTCTTAGTTACATAATAAGAAAGTTTCTCAACGAAATGAGTTTTAATTTTGAGTGAAAAATTCCTTCCCGTCTTTATTTGTCCGCGCGTCAGTCTGAAATTAAAAGATAACGACTTAAAGTTCGTCCATTCAGAACTTTCGGCCGGTGCAGATTGGAATAAGTGCCGTTTTTCGACGAACCTAATGCCTGATACCGAGAACCCATATCCACCTTCACAACTCCACGCGAGCCTGGTCCTTTGAGCCGAACTAATTGAGAAAAGACACCGGTTTTTATAATTTCCTTTGTCACACTCAAAAATACTTTGAACATCAAAACATTTTAGTAATAATAAGAGGTTTTGTTCGTCTGTATTTCCCTACTAAAAGTGGTTCAAATATTCGTGGTTTGCTGAAATGAACTAAAAGAAGTCGTTGAGTTATTCCGACCAGATGCTGACAGCAATCTCTTTGACAAATGGTATTTTCGACACGGCTGGTTTTTTTTACTTTTATTTCCCTTGTTTTGAGGGGATGGAACCTTATAAATAGAATTAGTGGGCGGACGGTTCAACAGATACGCCTGTTATTCTAATAAGGTTTAGACTAAGCCAGAATTAGGTACCTATTATTAATGATGAATATTGCCATTTCAAGTTCAAGGTTGATCGAGTTTTTATCCAATTCAAACATGATCACGACTTAAAACCAGAGCGAGGAAGGCAGATGATATTCAAATACATAGCATACATGTTTAAAATTGTAAGTTCACACGAACAAAAAATAAGTGGGCACCGGAATCGGGGTACCTTATTGTCAGTATATAGCAAATTATTGGACATACATTTTCATCTTATTGATTTCAAATATTTTCTTAAGTCTTTTGTCACGTTTTCCAATTAACTACCTATAACATTTGATGTTTTTTCACTTTCGTTCTATTACCTACGACGGCCAACCTTGCCGGCTGGAACGTCTATGAAATGATTAATCTTATGGAATATGAAACGTCGATTTCAAGGAAAATCACGAAGGTTCCCCCGAACACGACAACCCGTGCTCTGAGCTGAGATAATATTAATCTACAATACTCAGCCTAAATGAGGCCGAAGTTGTTAGAAAGAGCATGAGATTAGAGGTCAAAATAGTTTGGCTCACTTTCATCCATCATTTGTCTTGTTACATTGTAATTTTTGGCGCAAATGCATTTTGACAGGTGCAATTGTTTCGCGAGTGAATTGGAGCACTTATATAATTAAACTTGACCTTGCTGTTATGTCATGTAGTGAGCTTAGAAACGCATAACACCAGATATTTTCTATTATTTGTCTTGTCAGATCAATTAATCACTAAGATCACGTTATCGGGAAACGCAGATTTAGATTGTTATTTTTACAAACTGTAATTGTTGTAAAAAAAAATAGGCGTGACCGATAACCACACAATGTCAAAAACAAAATTGACAGGTGTCGGTCACGAATCGTAGACGAAATGCGAGATTTCTTTTGTAAATAGACCTATAAACTTTTAGAATCAGAAAGGTGCAAAGTTATATTTAATTTCCTGCCATCTCTGACCGTTTGAAAGTTTCTCTTTCTTCACTTATTCAAATACTGATTAATTTCGGTATCTCACTCTCCGTTTCATTTAATGAAACAAGTTTAATTAACACTTTGGAGTTTCGTCCTCGTGACTTTTCAAAATTCAAAATGGCCGGACTTAAAGGTTTTCAGCAGGTAAAAGTGAATTTCCACTGTGTGATGCTCACTAATATGTTGACGGGTACTAAATTTCGTTGCGTGTGTGCACAGTACGGCGCGCCCTTTCACACAGCACAGATATCTTCGTGCGCGTTCGTTCGTATTACATCCAGTCGCAGTGGCCAGCCACCTTTACAAGCGCACTCCGTCTGTTCATTTAATATTTCTTCGAGACACAAACTTTTCGGCAATAATTATGAAAATCACTAGACAGCGATATAGGGGGAAACTGCTGACGGCGTGAAGGTGAAATTTATGGTTTAATCAATGTAGCTTCTCTTTGTTCCTTTGCAACTAATTATGTGTACATTACTTAGCTGATTGAATTATTTCTTGCTTAGAATAATTTAGCAAATTTAACTAGAACGCAATTATCAAACCCACGCTTTTAACGACTGTTAATAGAACAGAAACCATTATTTAGACTTATATTCTGTATACATACTGAGTTTTGCTTAGTATCATGTCAATTTCACAATGTATAAAATGCTTGAAGAGTGCAAAATACAACGAAAATTACATACAAAAACATTTTAACTCAATTACTTAATTGAATTACCCGTCCATAAAGAATAAATTAACAAACTGGGACTAAAGCTCCATTAAAAATTTAAGTCGAGCTCAGAGACACTCCAAATTTTCACGAAAACTTAGTTTGTATTGTTCAGAGACTTCTGTGCGACATTAATAATTAAATGAACAACCATTGTTTTGTTGGCGTATGCACGCAGATGTAACAGCTGAGGTCAATACGACAAACGTTAACTGGTCTACAATACTTAAGACTGTGCACCCATAAACAGCACCTTTCACAACTGAAAATGTTCAACCCAAATTATTATAAAACTAGTTCCTAGTAAGAATACAACCATTATAATCTGAACTCTATTGTTAAGGAAATTGCATGCAACGTCAGTGCAGTTCTTCATACATACTGTTGATATTAAGTAGTCCGTGACAGTAGACTTCGCCTAATTACATGAGTGTCTAAACACAAAGTTGACGCTTAAAAGCTCAGTAAACTGCAATCTCTAACTAGATACATTTTGAAACCGAATAATGATGTTGCAGTAAACATTACTGTCATTGGATTTTTAGTCATTAACTTGAGAAAAAGAAATTCGGTATTATTTATTGTAACTGTGAAACTGAAAATCCACTTCCGGCAGCTGAAAACGCCTCGTTTTAATGTGTTAGCGGTTTTATTACATAATGATAATAGTTCGTGTTTATCGTCACAACCCGTAACTAAGTCATCGACATAGAAGTCGGAACTAATGACCCTCTGGACGTCTAGATCATGGCTTTCGATGCCTAACTGCTTCAGACATCGCACGCTAAGAAACGGAGCTGCGGCGGTTCCGTACGTTACCGTGTGAGTCTGTATGCAGCTATCGGTAGTGAAGGGTCATCTCTCCACAGTATGAGCTGCAGATCGCGTTGGTCCTCCCGTACCAGGCATTGTCGGTACATCTTCTCTATGAAACCGCACGCGACATATCTATGTTTACGAAACCGTACGAGAATACTAAAGAGGTCGCCCTGTATCGGAGGGCCCACCATCTGCAAGTCATTGAGAGCTACTCCAGTGCTAGACACGGCGCTAGCGTCAAAAACTACGCGTAACTTAGTTGTCGCGCTATTTTCGCGAAAGACACCATGGTGCGGCAGAAAATAGTGCGGGGTTCCGTAACTATTGGTACGGGACATGTGACCTAAGGATTCATACTCATGAATAAACTCACAGTACAATCTCTTATAGTCGGGTGAGCGCTGCAATCTTTTCTCAAGTGCAAGAAAGCGGCGTTCAGCTTGTGTGTAACTGTCACCTAGGGCTTCGGGTGATGATTTTAAAGGAACTTGCACACAGAACCGTCCGTTGCGTGTCGTAGTATTGACGAACAACTCCTCGCATGCCTTCTCTTCATCAGTCCGCGTGTCCCTCAGCCCGCCGGAAACCTCCTCGACTTCCCAAAACATCTTCAACTGGGACTCAATGGACTGAGTGAAACAACATTGAACATGTTTCTTTTCGTGCGTACTAGTATTATAAATAGGGCCAGATATTATCCATCCTATATGTGTGTTCTGCAGGAACG
Source organism: Conopomorpha cramerella (assembly GCA_012932125.1). Classification (NCBI taxonomy): domain Eukaryota; kingdom Metazoa; phylum Arthropoda; class Insecta; order Lepidoptera; family Gracillariidae; genus Conopomorpha; species Conopomorpha cramerella. Next base: position 6,409 of record SJJU01000815.1, read on the forward strand.
GACCGTTATGTAAGCGAATCCGATCACTGCGTAATAAGTTCCAGAATTGATCAGCACCTATCAGTATATCAATTTCTTTGGACTGAAGAAATTCAGTGTCCGCCAAAAGTACGTGTTCTGGAATACAGAAATCTTGTGCGTTTATTTCACGAACAGATGGAAGAGCTGACGTTATATGCTGTAGTACAAAACAATTCAAACTAAAGGTGTGGGTGGTTGTGCGTGATTTTACATCTAGGTATAACGCAAGTTTGCGTACACTGTGTTATAGAGGGGAACTCTATGTATTTCGAAAGAAGACTGTATCAATTGTGCGTGTATTAAATTAGCGAAAGATTTGGAAATGAAACTACGTTGACTGCCACTATCTAGCAAGGCACGTGCTGTGTGATAGATTCTCTACCAGTCGCGGACGTCAACTATAGCCGTGGATAGCAAGACCTGCTTGCTGGGACACTGTGCGTGCAGTGTCTGTGCGCGCCCGGAACCCTCAGCGAGGGCGGCGCGCGGCGCGGTGCATTCTGCTATCGTGCTAGCGGAGTCAACGGAGGTAGACTGGCCTTGATGGCCGACGACAGGACGTGGAAATGATTGTTCATTTGAATCTACGTGAAGTATAGTATTGTGTTTCTTATTGCACCGTTTGCACGGACCGAAAAAACAATTCTCAACTGTATGCCCAGACCTTAAACAATTTGTGCAAAGATTTTTCTCATTAACTAATTATACCTTAGCCTCTAATCCTAAATCTAAGAACTTTTGACAAGAGTATATTGGGTGATTAAATTGACACATGGCACAGCTACCCTTACCGCGGAATCGCGACTTCGTTGTTGGCTGCTGTATTTGCGGTTCACTGTTAGAAACATTACAGTGTGAGCTAGGAGTATGAGTTTTTCTGCTCTCGTGTGACAACTGTAGTGTTTCCAACACCTCCGCCCGACCTTCGAGAAACTTAATCATGTGCTGCACCGTAATCGAGACTGGATTGTCGCTATTTTGACAACTTAGGTACCCTTTATGTTGCTCCCATTCACGTTCCGTAACCTTATCCAACCTAGACGCAACTAAATAAATCACTAGAGTATCCCAATGTTCTACAGGCTCCCCTAGTAATTTTAGTGCGCGCATATTTTTTAATATAGTGTCCGTCAGTTTACGAATCATGGCAGGGGACTCCCTAGTGAGGGGCTGCAACGTAAATAGGAGTTTTACGTGATTGTTTACTAGTAACCTGCTGTTGTTAAATCTGTTCAATAGCAGCTCCCATGCGACTTTGTAGTTGTTAGCGGAAAATTCCAATGACTCAATCACTAACTGAGCACTTCCCTTCAGTGAGGACTTTAAATAATGGAACTTTTGTATGTCCGAGATTTCAGTGGAGTTGTGCACTAGAGAATGGAAAGTGTCACAAAATTCTAGCCAATGTTCAAATGAACCGTCAAACGTAGGCATGGAAATAACAGGCAACTGTACGGACTTAAACCTAGCGCCAGAACTGTCAGTGACCCTCGTGTCTTTAATGCTGACCATGAGCTCTGCTTGTGCGAGTACATCGTAATACCTGTTTTCAAACTGCTCGCGCTCGGTAAGCTGGTCATCTAGCTCAGATTCGGTAACAGTGTTTTCTAGTTGCGATTGAAGGCAATCAAATTCGGTAAAAAGGTTGGTAACACCCTGCATTCGCAACTTGATATAAACCCGTATCTGATCGGTAATCTCTACTTCACGTAATTTACTCAAATGATTACAAAATTTGGTTAGCCTACCTTTTATGATACCTCTCTTCCTGGTAAGGTCGCGAATCAACGACGCAGTGTCATCGATACATGACTTATCCCGCGGAAAGGGCTCAGCCGGAGCCGGTGCAGGCCTCTTAAGATCATCTACACCTAGCATAGGCATGATTATTGTGGCTTGTGAGAGAAAAGATAATCAGGTACTCACAGTATTGACGGCGGAAGACGGCACAGGTGTCCACAATCCTCTGGACTCTATGACCGCGTCCGACCCTTCTGTACGTGTGTGTGTTTTCTGTGAGTTCCCGATACTTGCTGGCTTGAGATGCGAAGCGGGAAGGTCCTGGAATCGCAGGAACTCGACGAACGGAGACTGTGTGCGCGTGGCCTCGTATCGACGTGTCTGGTATCCAAGTCGTATCCTTCTCCTCTTCAATGCGATCGTGTCATCAAACTTGTGGTCGCTGAATTACTAAAATATCCGGCTCGAAGGACCAAACTTATGTTGCGGCGCATTCTAATGGCGTCGCTTTTGTGGATTGATTGTAAATCTCATGATATTTCCGGATAATAAATAGAAACAAAATCGGTAAATTTCAGATGTGTATTCAAAACGTGAGAAAAAAACAAACAATAATAACAAAAAGAACATAAATAGAACAAACTTCTGTCAAATTCAAACAATTAAAAAAGAAGAAAAAAGAACACCGCAGATCCTTTTTCTATGTGGCCAGTCCGTAACAGAGTCAACCATAAAAGATAGACATATAATGCTGTTCCGGGATATATTTTAGACAATTTTATATAGAGTATTTCCGTCATACATGATTTATATGTAACTTTAACCATTAAGGCTACACACGCGACGGAAGATTATAAAATGGAATAACTTCTCCCGTTTTCCCAAAAATTCCTTCTTATTGATTGTAGCGTGATGAAAAGTATACTAAAACCTGCCCAGGAGTATGCAGAATAATTGTACCAAGTTTCGTTAAACTCTTTTCTTTCTATAAGGAACATACAGATAGACAGTATATTGATACTGATGCCAAAAATGCAGTGATTAGTGATTGCACTAATCACCCCCTGAGAGTAATTTTGAAAATATATTTCATGTACAGAATTGACCTCTCTACAGATTTATTGTAAGTATAGATTTACAAAAACATCACTGACTTAATTCGCATTGATGTAATACGCTGGTAAATGTAAAACCAAAAAAAAATGAAACGCTAAATGTGTTGCTAAGCGCAAAATTCGAGAACTCGGCTGGACTAATTACTTTTTCAGGTTTTCAGGAAATTTACATTCAGAGTTAAAACACCACAACGTGTGCCGGTCCACTAGTGTGTAATATCCGCTTCTTTGGGTTACCTTGTCGTGGCGAGGAGGTTTAGTACTTGGGCGAGTCCTGATGCAATTCCTTCGAGTAATCCCAGAACCCGCTCAGTATGCGACACGCAGGTCATCGTGGGAATTTAGTCGGTAAGAGTCCGACACTACCTCGATCGCTGTTCCCATGGCGGAGGGATTTCCATGAGGATTCCCCGCGTATTAAAAGAAAAACTAGTATGTAAAATTCTCATGGCCAACATGCCAGTCCTGTAATGAAATAGGCCAGCTCTTCCGCACTCTCTTTGGTAGAGTAAAATTAAGTTTCGTAGGTGGACTTACTTCCTATTTCGTAAAATGTGATTTTGCGTTGCTTTGTACGTAACACACGTCACTAATTCATCACTGGTTCCTCTGCATCCTAGTAAAGGAAATTACATTATCTATTGGCGGGTTGATGTAATAATAAATGATGTTCTCATGTATGTTGCTTTCAAAGCAAGTTTCTGCACTAGGCCTAAACAAGTTAGCCCTATGTATGTGATGTGGTTGGGTTCTTCCGCTCTCTCTTTGCTGAAGTAAAACTAATTTCCTTACGATAGACTTATTTCTTGTCTAATAGAAAATCGAGCCGGGGTCGAACCTCCGGGAAGCGAAAGTCATTCACCCTAGCGGTTTCCATATGACAGGGTTCATAGAAACTTCAACCGTAGCCCCGGAAAGCTCCCGATTAGTTAGATGCTCATTACTCATACTCGTACTCTATGACAATATTGAGAATTAAGCGGCTTCTTTTCAAAAGCCGGAAGCGCTTGACAGTCCTTGGCTGAATCAATTAATGTATTTTTTAATTATTTGTTTGTTTGCTTGTTTGTTTGTTTATTTTATAATTAATTAATTAATTTATTTATTTTATAATTTATTTACTAACAAAACATGCATTATATTACAGGTACCCAATTCGCAATGACGTTAAACAGAACTTTAATTAAGGTTTTATATTATAATATTAAAACGAACATAACTTAACATTCAAATATTAAAACATAACAAAACTTAACACAAATTTAGTATACCTACAGGAACACGAATAACAACAATATTATTGCAATATCTTCACAGCAGCTCTAGTGAACTCATTCAGTGAACATGAAAAAATGTCAACAATAGCTGACCCGGCATTGATAATAAAGAGCGCGCGCGTAATGGGCGCATTCTGGAGAAGGTTAGTGCGAGCGGCGGGAACAACTAGCGGCGCCAGGCGGCGGTGGCGGCGCGCGCGGTGCACGTCCGGCACGGCCAGGCGCAGGCGGCCCAGCACGCGGAACAGATACGTCGCCAGGCTCAGCTCACGACGCAACTCCAGGCGGTTGTATCCCACCATTCCCATCACATACAATGTTGGGTATAACAATGGGTAATCAGGGTATACCCCACATTGCTTCTTGTACAGAAACCTCAGGAATTTATTCTGTAACCGACTGAATTTATTCTGTAACCGCTCTATCTCAGGAATTTATTCTGTAACCGCTCTAGCAGTAATTTAATATAATTTTCTATTTATACACACGTGACTACGTCCCGTAGGCATGGTATTATAGTTGCTACGACGTAGCAGTGTATTGTCTACGATACGTAGCTTGATTGTGCTATGATAAAGCCAGTTTAAAAAAAACTTCACGCCTTTAATCCCAAAGCGGGGTAGGCAGAGGCACTTGTTAAAGCAAATACGCACGGTTCACCAAGCGTATTTAACCCAACGTGACAGGGGGTGAGCCCGTCGCCGTTATAGGGTTCACACACCAATTTTCATTGTCAAAATGAGCTTCTAAAAGCGCGCGAACTACAATGAATAAACCCGCAGTTAGTAGCAAACGTAGTATTTAATCAATTGAAACCCTAATTGTATTTGCCAGATTTGATAGAACGCAGAGCAGCCGAACGCCGCCGGCCCGTTTCAACAGCGGATTAGTCAGTTTAAAGGAATATTCAAAATAGACATGGCACGAATCCGAATCAAAACGCATACGAAGGTCGATCGTCCCCACGCGAGTTTATTCAATAGTTTCCGACAAACGCAGTGTCGATCACTCAATGCATGCCACGTGAGCACAACAAACAATGAACTTTTGTAATCAGTCATGCGCGACATAATCTCACAGACAATATTCATTGATTAGCGTTCAATTAGTTCTATTACTGAGTGAAAATGACCGAAGTACTGTAGGTATCTGCACACGAACACTGTATTAATACTTGTGTTTCGACTTCTTCTGTACAAATATTGTCGTGCTAAGTAATCTCCTTTTAGTAAGAGCTCAATGGATGCTGGCTGAATTATTGGTTTGAATACGGTATAGCAACAACTTGGCACCGCTTCCTAACTCCTTTGACTAATATGTTTTACTTAGATGGAGTTTGTCGTACAAACATGAGCAGTGACTTTACCCATATTAAGCGTGAGCGGAGTGTAGGTCGCCCTCAGGCAAGGTGGACTGATGATATACGCAAGATGGCTGGCAGAAGCTGGATGCGAGAAGCTGAAAACAGATCACAGTGGCGTGCAATTGGAGAGGCCTATGTCCAGCAGTGGACAAGTATGGGCTGATGATGATGATGAACCCATATTAACTTAATGTAGGGGCATAAAACAAAGAAGCGTTTGATCACTATCCTGTCTGATGTTAAGCAGCGATGTGGTCTACGATGGAGCACTTGTTCATTAGGTTCTTATAATCTACCATTATTTTTTTTTCCGAGACTTGAAGATCTCCATACTATAATGCGCAAGAAACATAGACTCTGGCTAGTCATTTCACATCCTGGCGTATGGTTAGCACTATGAAAGTAGGCGCGAAACATTTGGTTCGCGTAAATGGAATATTCACCTGGTATGGATGACATTTTGCCGCTCTCGTGATTGACCTATTGTAAGAGCGCGATGGGGGTATTAAGCTATGCAACTCCGTAGTATATTATCCTAAATGCATCCGATAAGTCAAAGTCAAAGTTTCTTTATTTCATCTTTAGAAGTGTTATAACATACAAATATACAGTAGAATAACACAAAGCTTGATGAACGTCATTTATGACTTTAAAACAAAAATAATCGTCCCCGGTTCGAATTAATTTCTTTTACTGGCCAGAAGAACCGGGAAGAAACTGGCATCTTTTCAAATCGCTAAGGCTCACTGCTAAGTATACTTAACATAAATATGACAGAAGACATGTAGGCTCGAAACCTTGCGGTGATGCTCTAGGCTTTATAGCCGATCAAACAGCCTGTCGTCTCGTATGAGCCTTCTAGTATGCCTCTCTATTGCTTCCAGAGCCCCAAGCTGGTATTTTGCTGATCCATCTCAAATATGAACACAGTATTCCATACATACAATGTGAGCAACTGTTCCGGTATGAAATACCGACGCAACTTCGAGAGGAAGCCCAGCTTCTTGGCTGCGCGTTGGGTCGTAGCCTCAAAATATAAGCCAAAATTTGTGTATACTTCCTCTTCCTGTCCCTACATAATATTTTTAGATCATGAAAATAGTGATTCTATAGAAAGCTTATATGTACATGTGTTATATGTACATAATACATGCTTGCGTCTATTGGCAAAACAATGCAATGTTTGCCGGGTCTTCTTGTTACTTATATTTTATAAGACTACGTCAAAACATGGTGTGATGACCCCGACCCCTATAAACTCGACAATTGTCAATTTCGATGTTCATTGAGTGACTTATATGTTAAAGTAATTAGAAAAAAATAAATAAACACACTTCACGCAAATGCCTACGATTCGCCGCGCGTATTTAACCCAGCGTGACAGGGAGTGAGCCCATCGCCGTTATAGCGCTCACACACGTTGTGGCGTACTGGTTTCATCACGATGTTGTACACCGTACGAGCATTGCGTTGCGTACTTAGGCTTGAACTTTGTTTATGTACATAATAATTTTATTATGTCTACGCAATGTTAATCGAATTGCCACAGCGTCACTTTATTTTTGGATGACAAAGTATGACTGATTTAGACGAAGAGTTTGTGAGATTTTATGAAGGGGTTTTTATTCGTAGATACGAATGTTCACTATCACCAAATTACACTAGCACCCCCTACTGCACCACTAAAATGAAGATAATAAAACAGGACGCTGGATTTATCTTAACTTGTATTTTAATGCAAACGTAATAAAAAGTGTCTACTCATACAAAGTGTTAAGTCAATTAAGAGGAACTACTTCAATGTTTAAAAGTGATTTATTTAAAAAAAAATATTTGCAGATTTCTCGACAACCCTCGCAAATTGAACTAGCTACAAATAAACACTCGCAATGAATCAATATAAAAAACTAGTGGACGCCCCGCGATTTCATTCGCGTAGTTTAGTAGTACCTATATCCCAAATTTCAAGCGTCTAAATTGGGCGGTGTAGATTTTCCATACAAAAGAATTTTCCCGTATATTCCCGTTCCCGTGGGAATTTCAGGAATTCCTTTCTTAGTGCACCCCTACGGTACGTAAGCTAAGTCCGTACCAAATTTCAAGTGCCTACGTTTCGCCGTTTAGGCTGTGCGTTGATATTGTCATTCAGTCAGCTTTTCCTTTTATATATTAAGATTAAATGTATCTAAACACCGCCTAATTACTTTTGTTCGTTTGCCTCCACTTTGTACGGACTTGTATATAGATAAACTAGGTTTCTCGGCAAATACTTGATCCATCGTTGCAGGAGTATTGCTGTCCAGTCTATGGCCCAAAAATATCTTTCTCACAATATTAGACGCCTTTAGGCCCTGGAAGCAACACAGCTGTCCTTTTAGTCCCCAAGTGTTATAGACTGGGGCAGTTGCTAAGGAATGGCGGGGGTACAAAAAACAGATGTCACGCGATTCTCAGACTTATGTGTAAATAAAACTCCGCTTAAAAATAACCCCGATATGAGAACTTAATTATTTACGTATATATGTCGCATAGTAAAGTGCAAAACAATGCACGAGTGTCGTGCGTTTGACAAGTTAGTTTTATTCGCGATGTCTGATGATATAATTACTTGACTTGAGTGCCACCTCCGTTTGTTCGTCGGTCAAAAAAAAAGAGAAAAATTGCTATTGTTCTGATATACGTACATATAACGCCTAATTCACGTACCTACATGAATTGGTTTGTGGACTTGGATTATGTGCATAAAACAATGACTATAGTCAGTACCAGCTATTTCTTGACTTCTATGTGCTTATCACTCTATAGTGTGTTTCAATTTGTTAAGTACATTCCAGCCCATTTATAGTATGTTCGGTTCGACGATTCCCTTTTGACAGCTGTCCACTGTGTTGTCAATTGATTATCAAGTCACCGAAATATATGCAGGTAACAGCTGTCAAAAGGGAATCTTTACATTTGCCAGGGTTTAAACTATCTTATTCACTGTACAAATTATGTTACACACAATCTCTCATTGTATTCATTCGTCTATCTAATTATTAAATCCACATAAAGGACCAAAATTGGACACAGTTATACAGGGTGACAAGTAACACATGTAATTCCATTTAATTCAGCCTAAATGTGGTGGAGACACTATAGAATATAAGAATAACTCATGGTTTTTATTTTACAAATTTTTTCATACAAGATTCTGGGAATTTCTAGAAAATATTTAAAAAAGTCAATATCTCAAAAACCATTAATTTCCGACCATACATATGGACGTTTATTTTATTGCATTTTAACTCCTCTATCACCCCATACCGAATCAGGAATACGTCGAGTTACAAGTAACCCTGTATACAAATATTGTAAAGAGGAAAGATTTGATTTGTTTGTTTGCGGAGCCTATTCTATGGCTCCGTAAATACTGGACTGATTAAAAAAATCCTTCAACGTTCGGTAGCTGTACTGTCCCCGGGTGACATAAGCTATTCTTTATCGCGAAATTCCGACGGGATTGAAAAAGATCGTGAGTACAGCTAGTCCATATAAAAACCACAATTTCCTTTGTAACTTAATCCGTGACTTGCCGGAGTCTGTGTTTTCTGCGCAGTATAGTTTGAAGGTCTTCAAGTCGCGGGTGAATAGGTACCTACTGAACAAGTGTGGTCCATCGTAGACCACATCGCTGCTTAACATCAGGCAGGATGGTGGTCAAACGCTTGTTCATAGTGATTTAAAAAAAAAACTTAATCCGTCTTTGATGCCAAAATGTGTGAATCAATCTTTAAATTGGGGAATTTTCAGGGCCATTTTTTTTTTATTCTCTTCGTTGTGACAGACGGCGCGAGCTGTATCAGGGGGGGAGGGAGGGGGATAAATGTCAACAAAATAACTAACTTCAAGCGGCCAGTATTAAAGGTCTCATATTTTTTGTCGTTGTTTGTTTAAACGGTACAAATGTATCTGAAATTTAAATAACTCACCCAAATAATAAAGAACGCAGTAAAATATAACTGACAGAAGCCGTTTAATTTATAGAAATACTTATAAAATCAGGAACACGTTGAAAGTCATAACAGGCAAGGTTGAAACAATGGCACGAGCGATATGTCTGTAGACAATATTTTATTTATCTGGTGTACCATCATCAAACTCTGATTTCCTTATCACGGAAAAACCTTTGAAATATCTACATCATCATCATCATCAGCCCATACTTGTCACTGCTGGACATAGGCCTCTCCAATTGCACGCCACTGTGATCTGTTTCACAAGAATGATCATAATCAGTTCATAAACCACGAATTTATCGTCAAAGTTAATTAACAAACAAAAAAAACATAACGTCAAAATAGTAACTTCCATTTCATTTTTCGTCTTTCGTCACGTCGCTTTAAAAAATATTGTTAGAGCTTAGGCAGACATTAGACGATATGTTTTGTTCTCAGTTTTACCACAGTCATGATTGTGATTGACGGATTTCCTATCGTCTAATATAGTGAATGATCATGACTGATGGAATTTAATGACGCTTGCATGAGCGTCTAATGTCTGCTTAAGAGGAACAATAAGCAATTGACGATACCGTGTGGTGACGGCGAATATAATACACGTGTCATTACCCCAGCCCAACTTTCCCCGTTGGGGGGGTCGTAAGAGGCGAACGAGGGAACCCTCTAGAGGACAGGCAGTAGCGCTCTCTGTGAATTAAACCACAGCACTAGTGTTATCGTCAACATACCTGCTAAGCGTGGTGATTATCGGCATTTCCCCCCCAAATACAAAAAAAAGCGATGTTTTCTATACAATCAACAACGCTTTACTTATAAAAGTGTATATTGTGCTCAACTGTTTATTTCGAGCGCAGTCTCAGTGAGTTGGTCGGAGCGCGTATCGCTGTCTCTATTATCAAGCGTAACTACGAGCGGGACAGCAAGATTCGAAGAGTTCTTACTAAACAACAGGACATGAGAAATAAAAACAATTGAGCACAACTTTTAAGTTAGTTCTCTTGCGATGGAGTTTTCTAGACTAAGTTCAAACTATGTTATATGTGTACGAGAAGAATTCTAAACGAAGTGGCACGTCCACCATGATTTTTGTTGTAAACGGAGTGCACAGTAGTTGGATACAAAAGTTTCACAGCTTTTCATAAAAAAAAATAAACTGCCGATATAAACCGTATATGTATATCCCATAGCCCTGGCGATATTTCCCCCAAAAACAACATAGCGTCGACTTGATGACCTCCTCTGTTAATAAATAAAAGCCTCATGAATTTAACTTGTTTAGTGCTTACCTATGTGCGAACATTTTATATAGTAACCTCAAGATCGTCTGTGGTCCAGTTGGTCGGATACTTGACTTGTAACCGGGAGGTCGCGGGTTCGAGTACGGCTACTGGATGTGTACCAATGGGACTCTTTTTCAGAGCCTATGTACGCAACGCTACGCTCTTACGGTGAAGGACAACATCGTGATGAAACCCGCACACCATAAGGTTTGTCTGTGAACCCTATAACGGCGATGGGCTCACCCCCTGTCACGTTGGGTTAAATACGCTCGGTGAACCGTGGGCATTTGCAAAGCAAGTGCCTCTGCCTACCCCGCTTTGGGATTAAAAGGCGTGAAGTGTATTAACCTCAAGATCTGCCCACTGTTTCACTTGACTATTATCTACTTAAATACCTCCACATATTTTTCAAACTCTTTGTAAACCGTTTAACGAGTAACATGAAAAGAATTCCTTCCTTAGCGTTCATAGTAAAAGCTTTGTAAAAGGTTCAGCTTTAATATAAACACATAACTCAGTATTCTTTGTGTCTCAAAAGTGTAGGACGCGAGGTGAACTCAAGATATACGCAAGATGCCTAGCAGAAGCTGGATGCAAGAAGCTGGAAACAGATCACAGACAGTGGCGAGCAATTGGAGAGGCCTATGTCCAGCAGTGGGCAAGTATGGACTGAAGATGATGATGGTGATTGTGTCATATAAAGTAGGTACATAATATTTAATGAGCTCAACATATGGGCCCTGTTAGGACATTGCACATCAGCACATAACGGTTGAACGACTGAATGATTAATTTTTGTTTGAAAGCTGGTGCTAATCGTTTGATCTGATTAAAATGTAAATTTATTATATCCATAAGTAAACCACAAAAGTCTATATTCCACTGGTTGAAAAGTCTATATTTCACTGCTGTTCTTTTTTCTTAAAGATATTAAAAGTCATCATCATCATATTCATCATCAGCCCATACTTGTCCACTGGTGGACATAGGCCTCTCCAATTGCACGCCACTGTGATCTTTTTCGGCTTCTCGCATCCAGTTTCTGCCAGCCATCTTGCCTATATCATCAGTCCACCTTGCCTGAGGGCGTCCTACACTCCGTTTGCCGAGACGCGGTCTCCACTCGAGAACTCGTTTTCCCCAACGGTCATCGGTTCTACGGCTAATATGGCCGGCCCACTATACATATTACTATCCATATTAAAAGTAAATTAATTCTATAAAGCTATTGCCATGTTACTAAAAGTCTCTACTTTATAAGTATAACGATAATAAATACAATTCTTAATGAGCATAGCGCGTTTATAAAAACAAGCATAGTCTGACCGCTCCGCTACATCGCGCTTTAGGCCCCTCGCCCACATGGACGTTTCGCTCGCATAACTACAGTCAGCACGCATTACGCACTGGTCGCACGGCGACGCATTTCCAACGCGATCAAGTGTGTAGTGATGCTAACGCGCTACAGCATCGCGACTGCATCCATGCAAACTTCCACTTGCAAATGGGACGGTCGTAAAAATCACCTGAGAATCGTGCTTGCATCGTGTTCAGGCGAGCGAGGACACACAGCCTGTGACTATGTCCCGACTGTATCGATCGACATCATCACTACTAAAAGTCGTCTAAGGCCTCGCCTCGCCAAAGGACCTCGGTATTGCGTGGAGAGGGGGGTAGTGGAAGAGCAACAATTGTTTCAAACCCACCTCCTCGCGCACACCTATGGTGCGGTACAGCGGTTGCTGTCAAACTATTTTCCGCTTTATTTGATCATACCTATAACTAAGCTTATAAAACATCAAATGCATTACTTATTCGTTTGTGACGAGACATATGTGTGTACACATGTATCGATAGGGGCGTTATTTATTACTTTTACTTCATTGGAATTAAAACTCAATTAACATATTCCATAAAACGTTTTATAAAACGTAATACAATGTTACGGAACTTAAAGAAAAAGAGAAAATTTTATGCTAGACAGAATGCGATTGAAATCAAAATATGTAATATCGAGGATGACTGGAAGCATATTAACAAAACTAACATAATTCCATGAAACGGGGGGGAAACTTTTGTTGATTTGTTGAGGCAGCTTGAACGGAACCACGGCGAAGCTATAAAGACGAAAGCACAAAGGTTTTATGCTCCGTATTAAGTTAATGGAAGCAATCAAACATATGGTTCGTATTTGACTAGGCGATATTACGGGGAAAGGTTTGTTGGCGTTTCCAAAATATCATGTTTTATTTGAAAAATGTATGTGGTAAGTGCGCGTCGGCCGTCGCGACGGCGCCGAAAAAATAGTTCCCTCACAATTGTTTTACAGCTTAGAGAAATCCTGTTTTGACAAAAGATTTTCTACGCATTTCTACATATAAGGGTAACAAAAATGATGTTATGTAGCTTTCAGACTTTGATTAGTAAAAACTAAGTATTTCGACCTTAGAAAAGTAAGTGGACTGATGACAAGGACCCTTCGGCCATATTTACTAAAATAAGGAGTTAAGAATGTGAATGTGGGCCTTCTGTTACATGCTTCTGAACTGTGCTAGCTCATAGCCTGAATGAACCTAATCCTCCGGATCCCAAAGTCGACTCCTACGACATGCCAGGATGAAAGATAGCTGAATCATTATATTTAAATCCCAGATCAGTATGGTATTATTATTATTATTCCTTAAACCTTATACACTCTGTTTTGTTACGTTTAAGGGTGTTTTTAACGAGTTTGTTCTTTCATTTTTTTTTTCGGATATCTTCAGAATAGCACCCACGTCAAACGACGGATTATGTATACAACGTCTAACCGAATAAATGTAGCAACCATGAAACTGCATACTCAGCAGCAGAAGTATAGTCCATTTTAGCACAATATAACATAGGTAATTTTTTTTAGATTTTGTACCTTTTTGTCTTGCCCGTTCTTAACAGCTATTAAGTAGGTACTTTCTTAGACCAACGAACTTCGTGATACATACACACACACACCACGCTGCTCGAGCTCGCGGGTTGGGGTGGCGGGGCAGGGAGTGACGGGGTAGGCGTGAGCTGGTTTGTCCTTGACCCACCTAATTAGTCGAGCGGCGCGTGCGTTTCTATTGAAAGAGAATTGCACATGCAAGCACATGCTTACTAATATCTTAGTTTAGAGCCCGCCTTGCGGTCGAAGTGACGGGCGGATTTTCACGTCGTTCCTTCATCAGCCGTAAAGTCTCCTCAGAAAGCTTTGACTTACTGCCCTTACGCTGCATTTCACAAAATCTCGTATCCTCTTCCCTGAGGACCCGAGTCACATTTTCGAGGTTCTTGTTCACGTCTGCTGTGGTTTCCACGACAACGAATCGGTTCTCCAAACATAGCTAGAAAGCTTCGGATCCTATTATGGTTTGAGCATGGTTGGTCCTGGTCCTGGAGCCTGGCTTTCATCAGACGGACACGTTCAGCCTTAAAGTTGATATTCAGAGAGCCTCTGAGACGTGAAATTGTGCTTTTTGTCATCACAGAGACGTGAAATTGTGCTTTTTGTTCGTCATAATGAAATCGATCTCATTTTTAGTCATAGTATCGGGGCTTTGCCAGGTCCAATTCCTTTGGGGCTTTTTCTTAAACCATGAGTTCATCAGAAATAGCCCTTCTCGTTCGAGGAAGTTTACTAGCATTTACCCCCTATGATTCCTTGTTCCAAATCCATGGGATCCTACCGCCGATTCGTTGCAATTCTGTACTCTCACTTTAGCGTTAAAGTCCCCCATAACAACGCTGTTATGCGTCTTAGTAGTGGAGGGCCTTCGATATATCATCCAACAGGTTCTCCACCTCATCGTCCGAGTGTGTCGAGGTCGGTGCACACACTTGTACCACTTTGAGACAATACCTCTCGGTAAGTTTTATGACAAGGTATTGTCGGCGGTTCCCCTTACTATATGAGCATGAGACCCAGGGGACCCCGAACAAAGAAAAATAAAAAAAAACACAACTAGTTGGTTGTTGCCTCTTTATTAATTAAATCTAAGTTTTACTAAGTATTAGTTATATACAAGGACCTGAGGGTCAGGGCATGGGTTACTGCTTCCTTTTTATGACTCTAATGTGAGGTACATTACACATACTTGGATATAGGCGACTCACTCACTGACGGCAGCGCAGTGGACCGGAGAGTGGGAGCACCCACCCAGCTTACTTGTGTGGAACGCACCCACGGAACAATCCCGTAGTATATACGGACGAACCCCCACGTAGTAGACGTCAAAATGAAGTAGAAAACCGCCAAAAAATGTGAAGTATAAAAAAAAACGTGGACGACGAGAAGAAAAAAAAAACCCTGGAAAGAAAAACACAATTAATGTTATACACTCCTTTATTAAACCTATCCAGCAAAGAGAAGAAATAGGTATTTTCTCCCAGCCCACACCAAACCTTCACCCGTAAAGGTTAAAAACGCCTTCAAGGTCTCCACGTGCGAACTGGAGGAACAAAGTACTCGTTGGAATTTCACAAATATGAATACGGAATTCCTATCGGAATCACAAGAAATTGCTGGGATCTTACCAATAAAAACAGGAAGAGGAACGCAATATTTGCTGCGCACTTTTCCGGCGCAAGACAAAACAATGGTATTCCGTCAATCGAATTCTTTCCTGGAACAAGAAAAATATCCGTACTCTGTCGTTTCTCAACAAAATCTTTATTTGTGTTTACCTTTCAACAATTTCCTTTTTGCTTGGTGATTGCTTAAGCCTCCGCCCTGGGCGACTGCCGGCGCCACTCCTTTCAATCAGTCAACCAAAATTCAAAGGACTGACGTCGGCACTTTACCTTATTGACAAACGACAGACCGCATCACCGATCCTCTCAGCCAAACGTTCCGTTCTACGAAACGACAATATAAAATAACTGCAACGTTACAGTATGCTACCCTGTTGGACACACTAGACACTTCCACAATGTTGTTACACAGGGACTTAGTCACAAGAAACCCAACGCCGCCTGATTGTTGGTCTCCCTCGCGGAGGTACATTAGGTGGCCCGATTCGAGGGTAATGGAGTCCTCTCCCTCTCTTCGGACTTCGCTTAGCCCCAATATGTGCCACCTAATTTTCCAAAGTTCCACCTCGAGTTGCGCCAGATGCGTCGAGCCGTAGCGTGCGTCCGTTGTACGTCGCCAGAGTCGGTTTTTTGTGGTGGCCTCCCATAACCCGGAGATTCTTCGAACCCCCTGCTCCGCCGTTACCGTGGTCGCCACCGTAACCAGGAATAGCGGAGCCGCCGGAAAACGGGGCCGTGGCCTTTTTGTGCTCAAATTGGAGGCTATGAATAAAAATGCCCATAATGGGCACGCTGGGCAGGCGGGTTGGAGATCGCAGTGGTGCTGTGGTTTAACTCACAGAGAGCGCTGCTGCCCGTCCTCTGGAGGGTTCCCTCGGTCGTCTCTTACGACCCCCATAGCAGGAAATGTTTGGCTGGGGTGGTGACACATGTATTCTATTCGCCGTCACCACACGGCTAACGGCAATGGAAACGGACGGCTAAACTACGACGTCATTATCGATTTAAAAATGGGCCTTCCGTAACAAAATGTGTCATAAAAACAATTGACGTTTCTTTCATTTCAAAATGGTCTACACTGCCTTAAAGTAATCAAAAAGTTTTTCTAAATTAGTCCTATCTTTGATGCAGTTTTGTTGTCTCAATGAAGTTTTCTTGATTTGTGCCTTACGAGGGAAATTATAGATAGCGTTGATGAGGGTAGCTTTTTTAATGTGTCTTTGCAACTTTTATTAATTTCATGACAGAACAAATACTCACTTTCAAAGTATATACAATAAAAGTTCCAATGCCGTTTTAATTATACTTGTTTTTTTTTTGTTGTTGTAAAGGTCATTGGGCGAAATCTGACCCGGTTTTCGAAACATGTCCTACAAACATTAAATTATTTTTAAATTATTGAGTTTTATATTGAGTATACCTTTAATTGTATGTAGTTTTTAGAATAAAAAATCGCGGCAGGTGTCTTAAAACAACGTTAAGTGTTTCAAAATATTTACTGTTGTAATCAATAAAAATAGTTACAATAACAGAAATGCACGGCTAAGAGGTGGATTAAGAGCCTGACTCGCTTATTGGAAAGTTTTATTGTATTTTAACCGGGAATTTTACTTGTAACCGGGAGGTCGCGGGTTCGAGTCCGGCTACTGGATGTGTACCAATGGGACTCTTTTTCAGAGTCTGTGTACGCAACGCAACGCTCGTACGGTGAAGGGCAACATCGTGATGATACCCGCACACCACAAGGTGTGTGAACCCTATAACGGCGATGGGCTCACGCCCTGTCACGTTGGGTTAAGTACGCTTTGTAGCCTTTACTTCAATTGATGCCAGTGATGCCGCGTTCGATTTCCCATAGTTGACTTTCGACGACTTGATATTATTTACACTGGGCACCTATCACCTAAGGATCGCCAGATCATACGTCCATGAACACTTACGACCAAATGGCCCATATATTGTGGAACTTTACCGTCACCACAAATCGGTAAACAAAAGGACATTGATTCGCGGTAGAATTCAGTCGCGACAGGTCAGAAGTAAACAATATTACACTTACATATTGATGAACTCTACAAGTGAGGGCAGGGATAGTATAGAAGATTATTACTGTTATTGTATCCATGGATGCCGAACTACCGCACGATGTGCACATATAGCCAGTAGGGTCTACTTTTTGTCAGGATCATGTTGAATAAATACGATATTGTAATTCTACACATTTGTTTTATTAAAAATAATTAGATTCCTACATCAGTATTAGGGAGTTAGGGAGATAGAATAAGTTTTAATATTTTAGGTGATCAATAAGTAGATAGTTAAAGGCAGCAGACAAACGCAACGTGTTTATTTGGTCCACCGTGTGACGAAAAAACCGTTGCAAATAATCGACAAATGTCGAATTATCCCTCCTTCTACTTATACATTAATTTAATTTTTTGGGCAGATTCGCATACACTACATTAATGCGACATATATTTTCGTAAACTAGTGATGTTTATCTACACATCCAAACCAATTTTGTTTCTGTAGGCCGTGGGTATGGTTTCCATACTAAGTTGCCCAGTGACATCTTTCTTCTTTCTTATATATAAAAATGAATTGCTGTTCGTTAGTCTCGCTAAAACTCGAGAACGACTGGACGGATTTGGCTATTTTTGGTCTTGAATTATTGGCGGAAGTTCAGGGAAGGTTTGAAAGGTTTATTTCATCCAATACACGGGGTACAAAAGCTTATGGCAAGACAAATGTTTGCCGAGACAGCTAGTTTTTAATAATTTATTTTTTAAGGAGATCTCTGTCGTGGCTGATCCCTGCACTGGTGTAATTTACGCGGTCTGTACAGCGTACTCGCTGTATGCCGTTGCAGGGAGCAATTAAATTATTGAGTTGCGGGTCCCGTGGCCTCGGGGCCGTCGGTCGTCAGACGGCGACGGCAGCGGCGTACAGGGCGGGCGGTGGACTCCGCCGGGCGGCTGCGACGATCGTACGTCAGTGAAATTGAATTAGCAACTAATTACTAACGCCAATAAAACGAGCCCGCTCTCGCTGCGCACTCTTCGTTTTGAAACCGGACAAACTGCTGTAATACCTATCAATTAGACATACCTATATAGGCACATTCGTAGTGTTTACAGCCACTTGCAACTATCGCAATATTTGGTGATCGAAGCAGGATAAATGCACGCCTGAATAATCCGAGGTATAAATCCACTCATGTGTTACATGCAGCGGTCTCCGCACTCGACGTACTAGCGGCTTCCGCCGCTAACCGGCAACTTGGACGTATGCGCTAAATTTCCACTCCGACATGTTTATGAAAATTTGTGGATTTCAGGATTGTACTCGCCTCTGCAACATTTTCATTCGTACTTCATGTTTCGATTCTCAAGTGAAGAGTTACGGGCAGTCGTTTAAAAGGGAAAATGTAAGTTAGTAATGAATTTTAGGAAGATAACCTACCTACAGCCAGACTGTGGTATAAATGTTCTGCGCTTTGATGCGGAGGGATTCCCCAGGCGACGAGGGTGAACTCCAGCGAATTATAGGCACTTAGTTTAAACGATGGCTCTGCGGGGCTGTTGCGTCGCATTCACGTCCCGCGACAAGTTCACGCTTTTAATGGGTCCATTTATAGCGCCAAAAACGTGAGTTTACTAACTACACCTGTTGGTATTGATTAATTTCTGATATGCCTTCTCATAGCTTGTTAACACCACCGCCATGATAATCGTCACTGTGATTGTGCCTTTGCTTTATTGTGTTAATAAAGCAAAGGCACATTATTAAAAATGTCTGCTGTCATCGGTTGCAATCAATCCGTCAACCACAAGGATTGAGGCCGGGGGGCAAAGGTGCTGCGCATGATTTGAATAGTTGTGTTTTATTTTATTTACAATTTAAAGGTAAGATCTGGGTGGCACAGCACAGTCACACACCGCGTAAACTTTGGACAAATAAACTGCACAATATGTACCTTTTCCGCTGTTTGCCATTTGTATTGGACTAAGACCTACTTGAAGTCTACATAGACAGTAGGTGCTGTTACAGCCATGTCGCTTTTGTACGCCGTTTATGAAGCTTTTATTGATTAAATAATACCCTACATAAACCGATTTATTCCAGGAAATCCTATTTTGTGTGCTAACGTATTAATTTGACCGCCAGCCAACCCGTGTCACCGTTCGGTTTCTCTATTGTACCTATCTAAATATATAAAAGGAAAAGCTGACTGAATGACTGACTGACTGACTGACATATCAACGCACAGCCCAAACGGCTGAATGTAGGGACTTGAAATTTGGAACGGACGTAGCTTAGGTACCATAGGGGTGCACTAAGGAAGGAATTCCCGAAATTACCACGGGAA
>SJJU01000816.1:0-11784 GCA_012932125.1 Conopomorpha cramerella
TAGTGAACGCCCCGCGATTTCATTCGCGTAGTTTAGTAGTACCTGCATCCCAAATTTCAAGCGTCTAACTTGAGCGGTTTAGATTTTACATACAAAAGAATTTTCCTGTTTATTCCTGTTCCCGTGGGAATTTCAGGATTTCCTTTCTTAGTGCACCCCTATGGCACCTAAGCTACGTCCGTACCAAATTTCAAGCGCCTACGTTTCGCCGTTTGGGCTGTGCGTTGATATTTCAGTCAGTCAGTCAGTCATTCAGTCAGCTATCCGGTATTTGAAAATATATCGTGGGTATCACTGGGTACTTTGTACTAATACATTTTTTTTATTACCATGGAAGTGTTGGCAAATACGTTCTTAGTGTAAATTCGTTATTCTTACTCAAACCTACCCCTCCTGAAGACTTCGACATTATTATTCTTAATCTTGTCACTTCCCAGCTCTTCTCTTTTTTAACTTGCCATTTTCTTACTTGTCCTCTCTCTTAAACTTGTCTCCGTCCTAACCTGACTCCTTCCTAATTCGTTTCAAGTAAAACTTTACCAAGTTCTTATGTTTAAGTGAATGTTATAGAAAAATGCATGATTCAAAGAGACGAGTTCAAAACATGTCGATATCGTCCAGAGTGGACACTAGTTAAGAACGAGTCAATTTTAAAAGAGAGACAAAATAAAGAAATGGCTAGTTAAAATAGAGACAAACTGGGAAAGTGACAAGATTAAGAAAATGACGAAGTCGTCCGGAGGAAAACCTACATGCCGAAGTTTACCATAGCCTTTTGCAGTTTCTGTTGTAATGAGTGAGTAGTATTCAAAGACTAGAACAAATAATTCCAAAGTATCTGAATAGTATGGTACGTACCACGTACGACAAACAAACAATTTATGTAGTTGAAATATCCTCTGCGAAGAGATCATTACCAGGTGGATCCTTAATAAATTAATTTACAACTGGATTCTAGGACTGTTTTTAAACAAGAATTCTGCAGTATTGTACAAACAGAAGAAAGTGGAATAAAACAGTTCATTTCAATAAGTTTTTTTTTTCATCTCGCTATCTGCTGAAATGGATTCAATAACAGTAGATTTGGACTTAAAATTGTAGTTCTGGCTCACCTTATATCTGTTTTCTGGCCACAGAAAAAGGACGACGAGATGGCATGGGTGGACAGCTGTTGCCTTCAGCTGAACATTCGAGGTCGCGACGAGCCCATCACGTTCCGCGCGAGGGAGCCCACGGCCCGGCGCGCTTGGGCCACCGAGTTAAGGTAAGTACTCACTTGTTCTTCTACAAATCGTCGTCCCACGGCTTTATTATAAGATTTTTTCTTTATTAACCTTTTGACCGCCGGAAGATTAATCTTGTTTTCACGATTTTGAAGTCTGCTCGGATAATCTTCAAAATCACTTGTCCGATGTGTCTGATTTATTAAACATTGGCGGTGAAAAGGATAACAGATCTCTATTTTAAAGATCAGATTAAACAATGAGCTCTATAGTACTAGCGTATTTTTTAATCTAGGGCTGGTATTCATAGTCATTGTTTCGGAGTGTTCTCTAGAGCGTCTCACCTGAGCGCAAACTCGGATCTCACTGAGTAATCTTATGCGTCTTGTATTCAGAGTCATTTTTGTAAGTTTTCTCAGCTGAGATTGATCTTGCTGAGCTTAATAATACACTAATGTCAATAATCCACAAATCCTTACTACGACTGATATTGATTTATCCATTACTGTCAGTTCTTCAATCGTTCCCTTCAGGTATGTATCTAAAGTCAAGAAAAAAATCGGTACACTACAGTTCAAAAATATACTTGAATGCTTCCAGATCAAATTGTTGTGAAACCCACGCTGAAATCGCCCGTGAACTCGATTTCGAGGCTCAGACATGACCGATTCTCACGGGACTGTGACTCTGAATAGTCTTTAGAGCCTATGCGTGCACTTGTTAATAAAATCGAAATAAGTCTTCTGTGAAATTTTTCATCTACAATATACTTTTTCTACTTTACTAATTTACTTGTGTGCATTTTTTCTGTCAATAATCTTGTGAACCACCGGCTTTATTGCATTATTTGAGACTAATAGCTCTTACCAGAGCAAGTGCTATTATGGTTCCGATATATCTCAAAATCTATTACTTACTTATTACTAGTAACAACTTTATGGCACTAAAAGTACAACTGGGTGTACTCACCACATGGGACAACATAGGTGGGAGTCAGTATTCAAATACTTCTATGTAATTATCTACCACAGTAAATATAAGTAGGTAACGTAAAATTGTGTACATGTAGTCATAATACAAAGAGTTTGTATGTTATATATTGCAGACTAGCGCGTCTATCCCAGCACCCGGGCAACGTGCCGGCGTGGCGGCAGGCGGCGGCGGCGGCGGCGGCGCACAAGTCCCCGCTCTTCTCCAGCGCTGCACCCTTGTACTGCTCCAGTCATCTCACTGAGGTAATGTTGCTTCACTGGAGCGGCCCCAACTTCACCTGGACCTGGTAAACAGCCGAGGAAACTTGCGCGAGTATGCTAATCGATGGCATACACCACGAAAAGCACACGAAGCCTGTTAACGACTGAAAACGCGACGATGATCTGATCCGAATGTCGATGTCAATCCTCCAGAAGTTGGCAACAAAACAGTAATTTTTGGATGGACAAAGATTATTTGTATGGAGTCAAGAAAACGTGTGCGTTGAAAAACAAGTCGATGTGCGCTTCTCCAAAGAATAACCCGTTTATCGAGAGGCAGATAGGACTTGGGAGACTCTTCCCTGTTTTGTAGACGCGCCTAAAACCCGGCTACGCTCTGGAGATGTCATCCGGTGTCAGTGACGTTTCACCTTAACTCTTTCCCGGACAGTGAACGGCTATAGCTGTCATAACAATAAAAATTCTATTGTGTTTTTTTACTGTCCGCCAATGTGTTAATGGCCGATATGACGATTACTCTGTTACCAATAAATGGGGAATTTCCATTGAGGGTTTTCTGACATATTTTCGGGCGGAGAACTGTCATTACTGTCAAACTTTGTTTGAAAAGTATGACAGTAATGACTCGCCCGAAAATCTGTCAGAAAAACGTCAAAGAAAATTCCCCATTAAGTGACAATCGATTAACTAAATATGTGATTAGGTAGGTACCTAATAAACAAGTGTGCTCCATCGTAGACCACATCGCTTCTTAACATCAGGCAGGATGGTGGTCAGACGTTTGTTCATAGTGATAAAAAAGATATATCGATGGCTTCCAGGCAAAAAGGTCTAATCGACATTTAAGTAATTTTACAGGAGAGTGGCTTAAAGTTTAAATAAAGCAATGTTTTGGGAGAAAAAACACATAATCTCTACCGCATAAGCGCCATCAAACTACGTCATAGAGGTATGAACCCTAGACAAATCGACGCAGAAAAAAAAGGCGATCCAAACTGTATACTCAACTCATTTTGGAAAAAAATGTCGCTTAGGCCTTTTTGGCTGGAAACCATCGATATGTTGTTTTCGGATAAGCGAAACTAGCGCCATACGTTCATAAGCTTTCTTCCCCGTTAACGTATTTCGTTTGGCACGTAGGTCCGTTGCGGTTGCTTCTACACGGTGCACGGCGGCTCCGGCACGATGACGCGGGTGAATCGTCGCGCTCGCAGTCTGCTGTGGATCAGCTCGCAGGACGGCGCCGACTCGCACCTGGCTGTCTTGACACACAGGGCGGCTAAGCTTAAGACACTGCTCACTTTGCATTTGCCTAATACGAAGGTATGTCTTTATTTATTTTACACTGAAATGATTTCGCTTCTTTTGATATCGGACCTAGTAAAGCACCAAGTGCGATACCCAACGTGATAGATGGGGAACAGATTATAACTAATTCTCTCAACTTTTGAGAGAGGCATGATGTTTTTTGATCTCAAAATAGCATCATTACATAAACTGTCTGTTGGAACACGTCAACCAATGCTAAAATGAATGCATTTCAGTCTGGAACTTTAGGTTAAAAAAGAGTTCACAGTTCTAGTTAAAAATGATATTTCAGTATTTGATATGACTACTTAATACTTTTTAAAATTTGCTATATTTCAATATACCAACTGCTCTCCTACAGGTAACGTCAATGGAGTACGCGAAGGGTATAAATGGCCAAACAAATTTATGCGGTGACACTGTCTGGCTGGGCACTGAGAACAACAACATCATCATCTACTCGGGTGTGGAACCCGAGAAGCAGGAGCGTCTCACCGACGTGCCCACCGTCGCGCCCGTCACTCAGATCAAGTACCACTGCGACTCCATGTTCGTGGGTCTCGCTAACGGCCGCGTCTCCGTCTACAGGAGGAACAACGACGACAACTGGGCCCTCACCGAACCTTTAGCCATAGAGCTCGGTGACACGCCAGTCTACTGCATTTTGCCGGTAGATGGCATCATATACGCCACTTGCGGACGACGAGTGTTCGCGATCAACGGTCTCACGGCCGAGATACTCAGGATACTAGAGATGAAGTGCGACGGCGACAAACCAGTGAAATATCTGGCGCATTCCGGTGTCGGTCTGTGGACCGCGTTCTCTGACTCCACCTATGTGAGTCTGTATCACGCGGAGACATTCGAACACTTGCAGAACATTGACATCGCCGCCGACGTGGCGAAGACGATTGGTGCGCGGGAGGGAAGCAAGCCGGCATTCGTGTCCGCCTTACTCGCCGGCCAGGGCTTGCTGTGGGTCGGGACTACTGCCGGCGTCAGCGTCACAGTGCCCTTACCCAAACTGGAGGGCTTGCCGCTGGTCGGAGGCCACGTCGCGGTTTCTTACCACGCCCACGCCGGCCCAGTCACCTTCCTACTCTCCCTCATGCCGGAGACGAGAGAGATAGACGTGAACGTCGTCCGTAGGAACCTATCAAACGCGCGCGCTCTGGCCAACAACCAAGAGCTGAAAGAATTCAAAGATTTCAAAGAGGACGAACATAAAGAGGACGCCGGTAAACAGAAACTCGAAAGACGAATCTCAGAAGAGAACAGCCCGTACAGACCTATTCGAGTGCAGTCCGCCGTCGTGCGACGAAAGAAACCGGGCGACGTGCGGCTTAGTAAAACTTTACCAAAATGCGCGAATCTGAACGCGTGTGACGTTTACGGTCTTTTCGGCGACCTCATGTTTGTCAAGGACTGCGTCGGGGACGCCGACGTCAGTGGATCGGGCGGAGAATCTCTCCGACGG
This sequence comes from Conopomorpha cramerella, assembly GCA_012932125.1. Lineage (NCBI taxonomy): Eukaryota > Metazoa > Arthropoda > Insecta > Lepidoptera > Gracillariidae > Conopomorpha > Conopomorpha cramerella. Next base: position 5,223 of record SJJU01000816.1, read on the forward strand.
AGCGACCCCGAACTCGCCGCCATACCGTTCCGAGTTAGCACGTTAGATCGACGGCTTAAAATGCGCGCTGGTCGCCCAAGAAGTCTGGACTTGTCCAGCTGGTCCGTCGACTCTCGAGCTTCCAGCTTGTGCACGTCGTCCGGCAGCGAGGAGTCGATGGCGTTGCGAGGCATATCGCGGACGAGTAGCGGCGCATCGGGAGCCGCCAACTTGGCCCCCGTGGCCGCCTCCACGCCCGACTCCACATCGAGTAAGTCCAGCACGTCGGAGGGGTCGATATCGCGGAGCAACTCGTCGAACGCGCCCGACAGGAAGGCGAGCAAGTGTGCGAGCGCGGCGCGCAGCCTGCGCGGCGCGGACTACGTGGTGGGGGAGAGCGCGGCGCGGCGCTCCGTCGTCACGGTGATGGGCGGCCGCGGGTACGTGGACTGGCGCCAGACGGCCGACGCGCACGAGCGACCCGCCATCGCCGCCGAACCCAACCCTAAAGACGCTCACCTCATACTCTGGGAGATGAGGGTTTAAAACGTAACACCATGTTACCGTTCATTATTTTGTAACTTATCAATAAAGTAGAACTATGATTCATTTCTTGTTTCTGCGAAAATAATTCACTTCGAGTGTTCTAACGCTGTCCCAATTTCGTGTGTGTCCGAACTGCGTATCGTTCATATGAATGACCGCAAATTAAACAGAAATCTCCAACATAATAAAAATAATAAATAATGTTTTTTTTTTATAAGTTACAAAGTAATTAAAAGTAACATGCCGTTAATTTCTATTCATAAGAACGAATGACTCCGTTCTTATATTTGTAGTCTGGCCAGTAAATCGTCGCGCAACAAGTGCGTTCCAATTTAAAAAGAAATACACATTTGAATTTGGAAGCCTACATCTTGTACCGCGACTGGCTGGCGAGACTATTACCCGTATTCTGAATCCTCAAGCACAGATCTCCACTCAAGTGACCCTTGAGTACTGATTATTGTTTGCAGAATACGGGACTATGTCTGCAAATTGTGTCATATTAAAATGTGTAATTATTTTAGTGACGTATTAGTTTCTAAATTGTAAATTAATAATAATGGTGCGCCACTTGGGCATTGTAAATTCCGTCGGATGCCCAGTTACTTTGCGGGAATTAAAAAATAATTTAAACGTTCTCGACGATTTATCCATATGGATAAATGTGTTCTTGAATAAGTAGATAATTCCTGTTCTAGTAACTGGGTAATTTATATGCGTAGAGAGATGCTATATAGTTGTCTTATAGTGTATGTTTATCGTTAAATTTGAGATATTAAATTTAAACTGATTAAATTTCGAAGTCATGTTTAAGGCTATATTATTGTATTATGTTTTGTGTATAGTGTACACGCAGTGTTAATTGTAATATTGTGATAAGCTTTAAATTATTATTGTGTTTTCGAATATTTTTCTTTAAATTTGATAGTTGTGTAAACGTATATACTATATACTTAAGGACGAATACTCAAATGTTTCTTACACTTGAGGCCTCCTCAATCTATCGTCACTATGTATTCTTATGAAAATAGCAGAGAATATATGCAGCTTAAGGTGCCCTTGAACTTAAGAAACGTTTGATGATTCGGCCACTAGACTGTTATATGCTGGTGCATTATATTGATAGATTTAAAACACTTAAAAAGAAACGACAAATAAGAGAAAATAATCACCTTTCTGAGCTTCTATAATATCACATAACAATTTAAATCACAAATTATATTAAAAAAACAAACAAACCAAAATTAATATCCAAATACATACACGATATATTTTCACTCTGTGCAAAAACATAAATTATATATCTTTTATGGTAATTCGATGTCGAACTTACTAAGTGAGTAAGATAAAACTTCTAAATAACAGGCGAGTATATGCTATAAATTAACTATACTTGTGCTATAGCTTGTTTGGTTGTATTCACAAAACCGAAAATAGTATTCTTTAACCAAAAATATTCTATAAAATAATCTCAGACAGATTTATTAGTATTTCGGGGAATCTCGGGAAAACATTTATTTATTAATCAATGAATAACTTGAGCTCTGAACAAAAAGAGTTACTTAAAATATATTTAACAGGTTTGTTTTTGAAATACGTATTTCGTACACCCCAATTTACCGATTTCATTATCAGAATATATTCTTTTTTTTTTCATACGGTACACGTCTTTACGGAAGTTACGGCAAAGAAAATGTCGTTTAGATTGTAACTATACGAAAAAAGAAAAGGGTAATTCCCATTTATTCGTTTGTCCTTTTCTTTCTCTTGCAAATGTGGGAAAGAGAAACTTGTTACATAGAACAAAATATGAAATACCCTAAATAAATCCATTATTCAAACACTTATGAAGTGGCATGTCGCACTGTCACTTCGTTCCTGAAGGACAGAGATAACCTAATATTATATACCACCAGCATACTTTGATAAACTAATTTCGCAGCGGAGGGACCTGAATCAACTAGAACAATAGTATAGTTTTATTCCTTTGGAGTCGCGATAGAAAATCACTACATTGCCGCTATTAAGGTAACGTAATGTAAAAGGTAAATAGAAGAAGCAATGTAAGAATTTCGGTAGCGATTCTATTGTGAATCACTATTGCATTAGTAGGTTTGGCGGTCCTTTCAGCTGCTTCCGTAGCCAAGCGCTCCCAAAACAAGACAAGATATTTTAAAGCACTGTGATTCGTTGAAACAAACACCAAGTGTGACTTGACAGCCAATCACAACGCGTATTTATATTTTGTTGCGTCTTTCTTGATGCAAGGCTCTCTGTTAATTATTTCAAGAAAAATCATCACCCAGTGGCCTTTCCCCCTCCCTCATTAAAAAAAAATAACAGCTGATTCAATAGTGGTTATTCATAATTTCGCTTTAAGAATTAGACTGATTTATTTTAAGCGTTATAATGTAGTTTTGTAATTATAATAAAATATTTTGTAATAAATATAGATTAAGGGTCACTCATAAGGGGTTTGTACGATACTAACAAACGGAACAGATTTTCGTAATATTTATGTTTTACAATTGTTGACAATAACATTGGCGTCTACAAAATACATAGATGCTAAATTAATACTTATCTCTTTGAGAATGTTGAAAAATATTAAAAAATAAAGTTGGTCCCTCTTTTGTTAATTCCACGTTCAAATACTAATGCATTTCATTGTAAGAAACTATTTTGTAGATTGTCATTAATTTTGCTTAGTAGGCATCGTGTAATGTTGAGAATATTGACAAGTGTCAAAATTGTGTTGTTTTCTTGTACAAATGTGTAAATGATTGTCCCCATGATTTATAAAGTAGGTACCTAAATGGTACCTATATTTTTTTTAATGGTCTTATAATCGATGTGCCTTGATGTAATATTGTCTACCTTCATACATTATTGACTTGTAAATTACGTAAACGGATGTGCCTTAGTCTTTATTTGCACGTGTAGGTACGTACTTTAGTAATTTAACCGAAGAAATGGAAAAATGTAACCAAATCGCAGTAATAATATATCTCAGATTTTTTTTTGTCGTGTGGCATCAAACATTAACACTTACGGGACGGCTCATCGGTGGATAATGGGAAAACATGTCCAAGAATCCTCCCTGCCATATAAATATGTTTTTCAATCTTCCGACTATCCACCCCGCAGATGTCCTTGGGTGGATAATGGGAATAAATCTCTCGGGAATACAATAGAAGTTTTAGTTGCGATATAGACAGGCTGGATGTGTTCCCGTAAGAGTTAATCCTTCATAACACTAATTGTTGGGACACGCGTTGTAACATATTAACGATGCCGCAAAAATGTACTGAAAATGGAAACAAGTCATATTTTATTTGTACAATTTGCAACTGTATTTCATACAATAGAAATCATGTGCCAAAATATAACTTACATATATAACAAACGATAATTTTCATCACAAGCTGTTAGACAATCAGAAATCATCTTTCTACTAAATGTATAAATTGTTCTTAATCCTGGAGAAAATATAAAAATCTGTATGTACCTATATTGTATTGTATTTATTATGTATTTTGTTTGTTCTGCAAAACGCCACAACATACAAGTAAAAATTAAGTGTAAATAAATTAAGTTTATATACACCTGTATTGAAGTGTTTAATTTCCTAGCTCATAAAAATCCTCTATGTAAGTAGGCCTACATTATTTGAGGTTATACAAAAAAATCTGTCAGATTGAATTTTTTAGGTACACTACGTTATTTTTTTTTTATTACTATGAACAAGCGTTTGACCACCATCCTGCCTGATGTTAAGCAACGATGTGGTCTACGATGGAGCACACTTGTGCATTAGGGCCCGCGACTTAAAGACCTTCAGACTGTACTGCGCAGGAAATAGACTCCGGCAAGTCGTTCCACATATTGGCGGTTCGCACTATGAAAGTGGACTCAAACCGTTTGGTTCGCGTAAATGGCAAATCCTGGTATGGATGACATTTTGCCGTTCTCCTGGTTGTCCTATTGTAAAAATACGATGGGGGTATTAGGTTATGCAACTCCGTAGCACACTCTCCGAAATGCACCCGATAGAAGACAGATAGGCTCGCAACTTTGCGGCGATGCTCTAGTAGTCCGGTCAATTTAGACATTCGAAGTTACATAAAGTCCCAACAAGCTATATTTTTGTGAAGTTGATCAAAACATAATTATAAACAATATCTGGAAGTTCCCCATCATTCCCCTGTAAGGAAAAAATTTTATTCAAGGTCAAAGGTCAAAAAAATTAGTTTTTGGCGATTTTCAGCAAAACTGTAAGTTTTATCATAAAAGTATCTCAGACAAAAATTGTAGATCATAAAATTATCTATAAAAATGTATCAATACTTTTTTTCTTACGAGCCACCGTTTCTGAGATATAACGATTCTAAAAGTTATAAAAGTTGTTATCGTCATAATATGCCTGAACTTATGACAGTCCCAACCAGTCAACAGAAATTTCTTACTAATACCCACAACAAGTCTCGGTTCATTTCAATGTTGAAAGAAAAGTTTACGGCTGAAAATATATTGGTAAAACAAGCTAATAATGATGCTGATGTATTGATTATTGAAACAGCAATAGAGCAATTCAATTTGACAAATACAACTATTGTTGTTGGTGAAGATGTTGGCTTACTTGTATTACTCACTGCTCGAACGCCAACTGAAAAAACTATTTTTTTCTTAAAACCAGGAAAAGCTCAGCATCAATCAGATATATATTCATCAAAAAGTTTATTTACTTTTGTAAAGTGTAAAGAGCATGTACTATTTTTACACGCAATAACTGGCTGTGATACGACATCTGCATTTTACAGGAGGGGTAAAACAGCAGTTTTCAAAATGTTTGAAAAACAAGATTTAATTCAATGTGCTGAAGTTTTTAAAAAAAGTGATTCAACTCAACAAGAAGTTATTACCAACGGCATCCGCTTTCTTCTTTCTATGTACGGAGCTCCTAAAAACTACCTGTTTAGATAAACATCGATATGCATGTTTCGTTAAAAATACTAAAAATAAAAAACAAGTTCAATTAGCTTGTCTTCCTCCAACTTCAGTTGCTGCTCACCAACATCTTTTTCGAGTATATTACCAAGTTCAAGTGTGGCTTGGTTATCAGCTAGACCCTACAGATTGGAAGTTGGTCAACAATATATTAAAGCCAGTTCAAACTTTACTTCCACCTGCGCCGGAAAAACTGCTGAACATTATTTTTTGCAACTGCAAAAAGGGATGCAGTGCTAAATGTGGTTGCAAAAAAGTAGGACTGTCTTGTTCTTTGGCATGCACAAATTGTCAAGGCCGGTCGTGCTCTAATATTGAATCACAAACAATGGAGGATTCGTTTGACTCATGCAAGATGCAAATTGACTCATGAAGTATCATGCGATACATCGCTATTGACGCAATTTACTTGCATCCAAAATGAAGATGAAGAAGAAGCAGGAGAAGAAGAACAAGAAGAAGATCAAGAAGAAGAACAAGAAGAAGAACAAGAATTTGAAACTTACGAATAAGACGAATAAACTTCAACACTTTTTTTCATTTACATCGCTTTTATCTTTCCCAATATTTGAAAATTTCCGTTATTTTGCAGTTTTACATTAAACAGGATCACAACTGACCCGTGGAGTAGGCCTACTGGGGAAACCACGTTAACAAAAACGCGCTAAGTACACTACCTCATATGTGGCGTGGAAACGTGTGCATATTATGACGATAACAACTTTTATAACTTTTAGAATCGTTATATCTCAGAAACGGTGGCTCGTAAGAAAAAAAAGTATTGATACATTTTTTATAGATAATTTTATGATCTACAATTTTTGTCTGAGGTACTTTCATGATAAAACTTACCGTTTTGCTGAAAATCGCGTAAATCTCATTTTTTTGACCTTTGACCTTGAATAATTTTTTTTCCTTACAGGGGAATGATGGGGAACTTCCAGACATTGTTTATAATTATGTTTTGAACAACTTCACAAAAATCTAGCTTGTTGGGACTTTATGTAACTTCACTCTCATTTTTTGGTAT
>SJJU01000817.1:0-84390 GCA_012932125.1 Conopomorpha cramerella
AGCCAGGATCTACAGCGGCATCCAGAATAGACAAGAGCTCAATCAGTCACGACTGGGCTAGATCCCGGGGAAGCCTAGCCTTCTGTTTCAGATCCCACATAGTTGATTTTCTTCATGAATAAATCAAAATATGCTAGTGGGCAGTGGCATGCACACCATATAGGCAAAAAGACACTGCCTACCTTAGTATTTTGGCTACCCGACCTAGTAATAAAGTTATTGCTAGATCTTTTTTTGTTGTACTCAAGACATAGGCTATCGAAGGTCCTGCGTTTTGTGGGTGAGTAGATAGGTAGGTACCTGTATTTGGTAAAGACAAGTTACCTATACAATATGTGTCAATCTGTGGGGATTATTGCCTACCTTGTTGTAAAAGCCAGTGCACACCACTGCTAGTGGGCCAAATCAAATACAATTAGACTGACAACCTGCATAGCACCCATAGTCTGTCTCTTTTCAAAGAAAAGTGTATGGAAATCAATGTACTTCTGGGTCCAAACTGTCACTTTTACTACCAACATGACAGAAATATCCTGCTACGCAGTAAGGAACAGAAGACAATAATCTCTTGTTCTTTCACTCCTGCATGCTTTTATACATTTGCCTAATTTTTAAGTGAAAAACGGGTTCTGGGTATATTAGGTGTAGAACCAATGACTGGCAGTAGCTACTGCCAGTCATTAGTCAGTGGCATCCACCACAAGCCAAAAACAAATCTCAGTGGAGTGTAATTGGAGATTAGCCTATGTCCAGCAATGAACGAATATGGGCTGATGATGATCAGTTTCAAATTGCAATTATAGTTGTGGTTGGTCTGTGAAGTGGGCAAACCAAAACAGTGACACCAATCAACATAGGGGTCAAAAGTATTAAACTTATTTAGTATAAAACTTAACACAACAAGTCACATTCTAATAAAACTATTACAATTAAAATGAATCAATTTACTTGTAAATTACAATAATTACAATTTTTAATTCAAGTGCAATACTACCAAAGATCTACATACAAACTTATATTGTTTGTTTAAACTAGGCAGTGGTGTTTTTACATGTGATTCTTCATTACATCTATGTATAAAATGGAAATTAACCCATTAGCACCCACTGTACTCGGAGGCTGACAAGTTATTTTAAATTCTATTACTTGGTAATAAAAGTCAAAACCAAGTAAAGAATAAGTATTCGCCTAGGCGTTAATGGGTTAAATGATGTCGTAAGTACCTAGGTAAGAATGTCAATAGGTCTAATAAAATGTTTGTCAATAGAAAAAAAGTACAGCTTACCCTACAACTTTAATGGATTTTTCTTCAAGACATTCTATGTATTCTCTTTTCTCTTCTACGACCGGTTTCTCAGCTTTCTTTGTTTTCATAAACCCAAATGATATCTTCTTTCCCTCCATGATTCGAGTTGGTTACATTACAAGTACTCGCCTACAGAATAGTAATGTATCTAAAAGGAAGCTGATAAATTACCGTAAAATAAAATCATTATTTACGTTTTGGTTCAATTACATTTTCATGCACTTTACTACGAAATTATTCTGAAAAAATTGCACTTCGCAGCAGAGCACGAAAACGACCCGCTATGTTTGACAACATCACTTCTATATCAGTTTGACACATTGACGATCTGTCTGACATTCATAGTCTTCACTGAAAGGCTTAGAGTATAGAGATATAAGTCTGTGCTGAAAGGTGACTACAAACAACAAACCACAGAATACCGGAGGACTGAAGAAGCGTAACATTTCCGGCCTTGTTATTTATGGCAATACATATAATAGTAATTTAAAAAAACATTTAGGATGTATTCAAAATGAAAAACAAAAATGCCAAGATACACGCAGTCTTTGTACTTACCTCAGACCAAACACAACTAAACTTGCAAGTCGTGTAGGTACAACCTTCAGTATGTCTCTTTTCAAACAAAATTATGTACTTGTGATATACCCTGTTACACGGTAAGGGACAGAAAATATTTTGTCTTATACTTTCTCTTGTGCATAATATCGTCAACTCGTTTTATTTGAAACATCAGTTTTAGATTGCAAGTCTTTTTATTTTTGGTCTGAGGTACTTACTAATCCTTTTGAGAGTATGGTTTAAGGATTAAACTTTGCTCAGACCATGTATCTATTTATAACTACTATCGGAGCGGTACATTTTTGGCTCAAGATAAACCCAGCCGACCCTATCGTCTGTGGATCTGCACCAACCACACTAAAATTAAGACATACATATGGTTATGTTAAATATTGATAATGATGTTAATGTTGGTTTCAACTGGCCAGTATGAAATATAACATAATAACTTTTAATAAAACAAAATTATTATTAATTCTAACATAATTATTTACTTCCAAACAATTCTACATTAAGCTTTGTACACATCATTGTGTTTATAGTTAATCTTCTTATCCAAACCCATGAGTTGTCGAATGATGAACTCTGGTAGACGTTTGCCCTTCCACCGAGTTGGCAAAGGAGTATGGTTGACTTGGGCTATCTTATCAGCCACATATTGTTCAGCTGAAAATTTCTCAGCTTCATTAACCATGGCCAACAGTTCAGCCTGAAATCTTTTCTCCTTTATCTGGCGACGATGCTGCTTTACCTGTGGCAATGTTAAAGTTAAATTAATGCATGCTAACATAGTTATAGAAATATGAATTATGTATGTGGAGTACCTCTAATATTATAAATGTAAAAGTTTGTGAGATAAAATGTAATTACTCATAGAAAAAGTACTGAATGTACCGTTTTTGTACCATCAATTTGGTGGGGAGATAGATTATAACTTAAGAATTATTGAGAGGAAATGCTGTGCACATTTGTAATTTTGTGGGAATTGATTTTCAAGCTAATCACAACACTTTTTTAATAGTGTCTTAACACACATTGTCATATTAGGGTTTTCTAAGTAGACCAAAGAATTGATTGTAGAATATCATACCCTAGCCCAGCGATGTCTCATTTTCTTCCATAATTTCCTCCTCTTGTGCTTCTTCATTTTCTTTCTTCTAATAACCAAGAGACGGGCACATTGAATCTCTTCTTTCTCCGGTGTTGGCAAACCAATTTCATCTTTTCTCCAGTTTGTATCGATGAGTGGCAAAATAGACCTAGGATTAATAATAGGTGTGTATGTTAAAGGATCTTGCTTAGACTTATCATCTTTGGGTTTCTGACCAATCTCAACACCAATCGATCTTGGAGCAAAGTAAATGGTTTTCGCTTTAGACAAATCGAATCTTTCCTTAAGTATATTGTTTACATAACTAGGCTTCAATTCTTTAAGGGTGTTCACAGCTGCCTTCACAGGTAAAAGGTGAAGATCTGTAAATAAATTAATTTCGTAAGGAATGTACATTCGGTGTGGTCAACAGGATCTATTTAACAAGATTATTGCATACATTTCACCGTGTTACGTAAATTATTCATAACTGCTGACTATTAGGACACAAAGTTAAAACATTATTAATCCTAATCTACATAAATATTTTATGGAACTCGTAATTTTTAATCTTCGAAATGTAGGAAAATAATGGAAAATAACCTATAACATTTTTTTCAAAACTGACGTTTTGCTCAGCCCATCAATCAAGCTTTTGTTATCTGAGTTTTGTGATATTCCTGGATAACAAAAAATAATTCAATATCGCTTTGTTACGCAGCCGTAGTGAAATTAAACTACTTGCGAAATGTAGAAATACAAAAAAATCTGCTCAACAATACCTAAATCGTGTGAAAATCATAGCAACTCGTAAGGCAAACAACAATGAAAAAAGTAGACTTTTGCCTTTTTAAAGAGGGGCGAATAAAATAAACTGTCAAAATTTCATTGTCTATGGTTACGAATTTACGATTTATCGAATGCGGTGCATCAACGATTATACGAATGCGAAGTTTTTACTTATTTTCCGAAAAAAACTACGAATAGAAACTAATTTGTATACCTAGTTGTGTAGTGTATAAGTGTTAGGAAGTGTTCATAGTTCTTTTATAAATGCCGTGACAAAGATAAACTCGTCCATCATGAGTAAAATGTCGAAGAATAAATTGAACTTGACTCTTCCACCAGGGTCAATAGATACGGCTGCCGCTGTTAGTCCTTCGAATACTACACCACAGTTGAAGTCTGCTATAGCTACAGAGTAAGTAATTTCTTGTGTACTTTAAATAGGACATTATTAAGATTTGCCCGCAGGGTCTAGTATGAAACAGAACATAATATCAACTGGTGATGAGTCATTGTATTATATTTTGATTACACATTTGTTGTTATTTACAGACGTCAGGGCCTCGCTGGGAAGTCGAAAACCAGCATTGAGGCCCTGACGGAGAGGCTGGAGCAGATTGAGATTGAGATGGATGATACACAGAGGCGTCGCATTGAAGTATTCCTGTGTCAGAAGGAGAAAATTGGAGAGCTTAGCGATGATGATTTTGAAAAATTAGGAGAATTAGGTAAGTTAAAGCAGAGTTCTATTTTCTCAGTAGGTACATTTACAATCTTGTCTTTACATTCAACATGAAGCAACAACTAAACATATAACTAACAATTTTTTTTCCTATTTCCATGGAAAATGTTTATTCTTAGCTTAGCAATATTCAAAGTAAGTTTGTAATGTAGTCTAAGTTACCCAAAGAAATAATATAAGGACTCTTGGGAGATCATGGTCAGGTCTGATGAATGAAATAATAACAAAGAGTGAAATTATTTTAATAACTAGCTGTCCCGGCAAACATTTGATTTGCCATAATAAGTTGCCTTTGTTTCCTGTGTATTGGGAGAAATACAACTGGTAGATGAATTAATGAATGAATATTCTATATTTAGATTAATTAATTAATTAGATATAGGTTTTGACAACTTTAAAAAATCATTTGAAACATGTTTTGGGTATGAGTATCAACTAGTGTATTAAATAAAAATCTGAAAAAGATATAATAATACTATTTCAGATATAAATGAAATAATTAATTTTTTGTTCCATTACTGAATTCAGAACCAAGAAATCAAAATCATCTGGCCAACCCACTACCTACAATTTTTTTATAACTTTATCAGCTGTCTGTAGAGTCCAAAATCAACAGGTGTTATAATTATTTTTTGATACTAATATGGATAATGGATTAACCCTTCAAGAGTCAAAACTGACATGTGATTCATATGACTTGATAATTTAAAAATGCATATGAAATTTCAATGTAGGTTTTTTGTAAAGTCAATAAAACTTCCACTCAGCATTACACTTCAAATACTCACAGTTTGATACTTGGTGCTTGCATATCGCTCAACAAAAGTGCACAAAAATTTGTTTCGGTTGTCGCTCACCTGCTGCTTGAGCGGTTATCATAAAAACGTTTTATGCCTATTTTCAGGGCAAGGTAATGGTGGAGTAGTGATGAAGGTGAGACACAAGTCCACTGGCCTCATCATGGCAAGAAAGCTTATTCATTTAGAGGTCAAACCAGCAATAAAGAAGCAAATCATCAGAGAGTTGAAGGTCCTTCACGAGTGCAACTTCACCCATATTGTTGGCTTCTACGGAGCTTTCTACAGCGATGGGGAGATTTCAATATGCATGGAGTACATGGATGGAGGATCACTAGACCTCATACTGAAGAAAGCTGGCAGGATACCTGAACCCATTTTAGGTAACTGTTTTTGATGAAACTAGCTGTACTGTGCGGTGTTACTCGCGTTTTTTCCATTCTATTGTCAAGAAGCTTTTATTTGTTACAAACATCCACTCATACAATTCTTTCCTCTTTACAATATTATAACAAATAATGCATTAATTTCGACCAAATTTGATTACCATAAAAACGGTTCTAGTGAGTTAAACTTAAAAGATAGACATATACTGTCATGGACATTTTTTATATCATTTCAAGAGGAATAATTTCTTTCCTACATATAGCTATTTTTGGTGTCTTGAATCTTTTTTGCAGCGCATGCAACAGAAGCCCTCAACGATGAATAATATTCCCCGTTTTTTTCACATTTTCCATTATTTCTTCACTCCTAATAGTTGCAGCATGATGGCTTAAATAAAAAAATAAATTAAAGCTATATATATATGATAAATAGCTTAAAGCGTTCCACGATAAATGGTCTATTCAACACAAAAAACATTCTATTCGAACCAGTAGTTCCTGAGATTGGCGCGTTCAAACTAATAAATAAACTCTTTAGCTTTGTAATATTAGCTTCATTAAATGAAATGAATAAAAAAATGTCTCTGTGTACAATTCTACACATTGCAGGTTTAGCTGACTGTTTCTAATTATCTTCATTTTCCCCTATTCTGGTGGATCAGTTGTAAAGCATTTATTAATATTTATCTAGCAGATTAAATAATTTAGTTTCTTTTCTGGTGGAATGGGGAGGTAATCACCCGAAGGTGAAAGCACTTTGATTCAAACAGAACTTACTTCCTAAAATAGCAATGTGGCAATGGCAAATACAATATACATAAAATATGTATCACCACCCCACCTCAACTATTCCTGTTGGTGGGGTCGCGGCGAGGCGACTGAGGGAACTCATCAGAGTATGGGCAGCAGCACTTTTTGTGAGTTAAACCACAACACTACTGCGATCGGCTACCCACCTGCCAAACGTGGCAGTTATTGGCATTTCGGGCAGTGGATGTTATGTGCCTGATGATGATGATGATTTCTTAAAATAGTTCACATATTTTATTCGCCTTTTTCTCAGGTACAATAACGTCAGCAGTATTGAAAGGCCTAAGTTATCTCCGCGACAAGCACGCCATCATGCATAGAGACGTGAAGCCTTCCAATATTCTAGTGAACAGCAACGGGGAGATTAAAATCTGTGACTTTGGTGTCTCGGGACAACTCATAGACTCTATGGCCAACTCCTTTGTGGGAACCAGGAGTTATATGTCTGTGAGTATTGTACTTCCTACTAGTTTATAGGTTAATAATAATTAGAAACGATTGTATGGACTTCAGTGAAACTTCAATAATATACCTTGTGTACTTTGGAATAACATTTCATCCGGAATTTTCTACAGATGGAATGGTATAATTTGCGGTTATTATATAGGAAAAAGCAGGTCACTTCGCAATGGACCAGTATTATGAAATAATTTACTTTACTCAAGTGACGCTTTTAAAGTTTCGAGACTTTTAATTAACCGACGAAAAACGGAAGAAGAGTCACAAGTCGACGTCTTATATTTTTTTCATAACCATAACTTTGTAGTGAGATTTTTGATCATTAATTTTTCCATATACATTGAAAAAAAACAGTTCTTTTTAGTTTCTCGGTGGTTTTAATTTTTTTTTCTAAAACTTTTATTCACACGTATTTTTGTTTGTTTGCTCACAGCCCGAAAGACTTCAAGGCACCCACTACTCGGTGCAGTCTGACATTTGGTCCCTGGGGCTATCTCTAGTGGAAATGGCCATTGGGATGTACCCCATTCCACCGCCGGACCCTACCACAATTGCCGCCGTCATTAGCGGGCAGGCTGACGAATCTGCACTTGGACAAGTAAGTGAAGATCAATATTTCTTGCAAACAATTTTACTATGTACTGGGTTTAACTTTTGCAATCACTATATACAGTTGAACAATACAGTTACATTAGGGTAGTACATTAAGGTGTGTGTGTATTTGTGTGCGTGTGTGGGAGTGCGTTTGAAAATTTCTAAATTAACCCTTAATACAACAAAGGGAAATATATTCCCACTTAGTCTAAACTAACTTTGAACTTTAAGGAATACCTTCACTGCAGGGGGATTATACCAATTTTCTAGAAAAACAATACAACGTGTAATCGAATAAACGTAGCAACCATGAAACTGCATACTCAGTACCAGTAGTTGAGTCCATTTCGATATAATAAAATATAGGTTTATATTTTTGAGATTTAGTATTTATTTGTCTTGCCCTGTCTTATTTTTATTTGTCTAGCTATTATGTAGTTACCTACTGTTCGTAGGTCAACAAACCCATACCGCGCCGCCCTCCACCCGCGCGAAACCGTATCCAGTAAAACATCACCTTGATTCAAAACGTATACCGATGATGCCAAAAAGAAGCAATAATTTTCTATCTTTCTTCAAAACAATAAGAATAAAAGAGACACAAGTGTGAGATTTTCTGATTTGCCGAAACTAGCATGCAATCGGGCGTGGGGTGGGCGGGTCAGGGGGGAAGGGGTAGGCGTGCGCCATTTGCCCCTGACCTAATTAGTCGAGCGGCGCGTGCACATGCAGGTGGATGTCCTCTTTTTTCAGCATCGTTTCCGCGCGCGTGAGTGACTGAAAATGGCGTATCGCTACTCCAACGTACAATATTGTGAGATGGTGCGTGTTTTAGCTCGATGTGGTGACAATGTTAGTCAAGCAGTGCGAGTGTACCGAGACGAGTTTGGCATATCAATATCCCGTACGACAATGTTGTCCGCTACGCAAAGGCTCAGAGACTTTGGCATGTTTAGGATACCGGTAGCACTGGATGCTGGTATAAAACGTTCACGGCTGTGTCTAGCAAAACGCAGTAGACATTTCGAAGCCTCTTTGCCACAGGCACCGAACTGAACTTCGTTACGCAGTAATGGGTGAGTTTATCGATTAATGTAATTTACAAAGTAAATACCTAAAGAAATTAAATTGTTCAAAATACGGGAGTTATGGACTATTCATTTACTGAGAACTAAATAATTCGCAAAATTACTAGTCATCTCCGCTAAAGTAAGTAGGTAGGTAAAGCAGAAATGTAGGTATCTACATACCTACCTACTTACTTCATTTAAATGAATGTCAAATTTGCCAAATTGTAAATTACAAAGTCAGAGTCAAAGATTTTTAGGTATGTAGTTAGGTAAATCGGTAAAATATCTGAGCTACCTACCTAGTTGTATGTAACCTGTCTCAAGCGCGCGCGTCGCGTCGGTTGAACTCCGCGCGAGGAGCGTCGTCGTAGCGTTACAAAGTAATAAGAATTGTCAGTATTTACGAATAAAATATTTACTTCTTAAAAAAGGGTGAAATATTTTTTTTATATTCACGTTTGTACTACTTGCGGAAAAATACAGCTGATGTGCAACGGTTGTAACGTTTATTCATTTACACGTTGTATAGTCCGTTTCTGATCCGGAAATTCCCTTTTAAGTCTCGAAGTCTGAGCGCATTTCAGAAAGTGTCATTGTCCCAGAACAAAAAAATAATCTTTCTCTTTATGCATAAAGCAGAATCAACTGATCGGGTTTCTATATTCACACATCAAAGGTGTGTAGGGTTCAAGTACATTTTAGAAGATTGCAATCAAGAATTATACAGAAACTGAATTCATTCATAATTTATTCAAAAAGTTGTGATAAGTCATTGATACAGGCATGGAGAATTAGGTAGGAGACCAATCCAGAAGATTACATTTGATTCAAATAAATTAGATTTTTTTTAGAACTAAAAATGTTCTTGTTGCCTAGATACTTTTGATGTGTGTACATATTTCTTCATACAAGGTCGGTTTTATTTCGTTTCGTCGCAATGAAAATAAGTGTGATTAACTCACATTCGGTGATAAAGAAGTTGAGGAGCGTCAGAGCGACGGTGTGGCCGGAGAACATGTAGTCGCCGCAGGTCCTCACGCCGCGCACCGACATGCCGGCGCCGCTCCAAATGTCGTACGCCTGCCGGATGCGGCGGCCCCACACCGTCAGGTCGTCCGCCGGCGGGTAGAAGCGCGGCTCGCACTTCAGGTGGGAGCCGGGCACGGACAGCGATGTGATCAACATCGTGAAGCAGCGCAGCAGGAACACGGTGCCCGCCAACGCGAAGAAGCGTCGGAGGATGATAAATCTATGGGAATGGTATGGTAACATGAACCGTCTGTAATTTCTAATCTGGACTAAAACTTTGGAGATATCATTTTTAGGAGGTTACTTCTAGACAGACATTCAAGACTGGTTTTCAGAAAGCAGATTATCAGCTGTCATTAAATCTATACCTTTCACTTTTTGACAGGCAAAGAAAAAAAGAAAAGACAATAGTTTTAACGCCGCATTAAGTCTAATCTGGTTGTTAGAGCTTAACTAAGTAATGTTATGTGGAATTGGTGGTACATGGCTAGCTCATCACAATCCCTCTTTGCCACCTTTTATGGCAAAATGTCCAAGAAGACTATACAGTAAACACTCATCCAGATTGATTGTTATACAAATATTTATACAATAGTTGTTGTGGACTAACGGTTGCTAATTAGATTCACAGCAAAAACAGGTGTGTAAATCGGAAAATATTAAGAAGCTATATGAGCATGCAATCTATTTTGAGCATACCCTATAAATACTGATATTATATAGTTCTAGTATCTCAGTACAATTTTTTGATAATGATTTAGGAAGTAGAGCCAAATGATAAAATAACCAAAAGATAACAAATCTTCCAACCAATGGTCATATAGGATAAGATAAGCATACAGGCATTCTCATGTACAAATATTTTTTTAATCTTGTTCAGTGTTCGGAATGATTCACAATAACGTCAAGGGAAAAGAATTGCAATGATGATTCATCAACGAACTGATAGCACAACAAAGGCCGACATTATGTCAGTATTATTATTACATATGATTTATTAAGATTCAATAAACAAGCTATAAACACTTTATCTCATTAAAGTCAGTTGCCAAATAGGATCAAACATTCCCATAAATGGGACAATTTTCTCCACAGACATATACATATTTTGCAACCTTTATATAATATTAAAA
This sequence comes from Conopomorpha cramerella, assembly GCA_012932125.1. NCBI lineage: Eukaryota > Metazoa > Arthropoda > Insecta > Lepidoptera > Gracillariidae > Conopomorpha > Conopomorpha cramerella. The sequence continues at coordinate 10,764 of SJJU01000817.1, forward strand.
GAAAGTTGTGTTAGTTACACTATTTATAAGTCAAGAACGGCTGAACCAATTAGGCTGAAAATTGGTGAGGAGGTAGCTCAAGACCAGGAGACGGACATAGGACATACTTTTTACCCCGATCCTGTGGGACACGATGCTATGTAGGTGTTATATTTTGTATTAAATACTGAAACAACGCTAATTATATTTCGGGGCGTCCAACTAGTTTAATTATAATTAAACACATATCACACTCAACTAGCACTTATCTATAGTGGAGATAGCAAATTTCACTTGGTAACTAAAAAATAAACAATAATATTAAGTTGTTCTTTAGTTAATATAAATTTCAGTAGCTTAGTTAAAAATAATACAGTGGGAAAATAAATCAGTTACGGATTCTCAACCCAAGTCGGGGACTCACACTTTCTAAAATCTAACCAGCAAAAACACCTAGCAAATTTGCCCCCATACAATCCCATTGTCACTCATAACAGGTACTAGTAGCCTTTTCACTATTCCTGTCTTCATATAATCTGTTTCTCGTCACCTTTTAATCATACATAATAGAGAACTCACCTATGCTTATGGAACAACAAGACAACAAGCCAGATGGCCATTAAGACCGAGCCTGTAATCTCGCACATGTCAAACGCCCATGGAATGTGTGGCACATTGTCGAGGAAGAGATCAGGGAGTGGAGGGTATTTCTTCATGTCTGGAACCTTGTCATGGACTATCACCATGACCACAGCAGTTACCCATGTCACAAGAAATACGTAGCCTGAAATATTGTGTTGAATAAATATGTGCCTAATTAAACACATAAACATTGTGTAGGTACATCAGATTAACACCAATTCTCTACTGTTAGAACTCTTGCCAAATGCTCAAGTCTCACCTTGTCCAAAATAAACACTTACAATGATAAATAATAATTACAAAGTTACCTAAAGCTATGGCTGTTTTCCAAATTTCTGGCTTCAATCTGGATGCTGTGACATCTTCTAAATTTGAAAACTCTGAGCTTTTTCCACACGGTAGTTCATTGGGAATTTTGTGCAAATTGTAACTCAAATGAGATAAATTGGTACCTAAGAAGTTTATGTTTGTTGAAGGATTTCCAAATGTATATTCATTCCATAAACCTAATTCAAACATTGCTTCTCTATTCTTGCTCTGAACTTTTTTCACTAGCAATATAAACTTCTTTCTGTTGCCCAATTTTATTAAATTATCAAATGGGTAGTCGTAAAAATCTCTGTCCATCAGAGAAAGGAGACATTGGCCGTCGATATCATGTGATGCACAAATGTTTATAATCTCACTGGATATATTTTCTTTGTGTAAAAAGTCTAATACGTCTTTGTTGTCCCAATTGAGAATATTGTCGGACTCCATGTCTACTTATAATTTGCACAACTATACATAGACTGAATAACACACAATATAACAGAAGTAATTATTTTAAAACTACTGAAACTACATTTCCAAGAACATAACTCTCATAAAAATATTAAAATAAATATCGAGAACAAGACAACACGTTCGAGTTATACTCTCACATTGTCACTAAAAAACTGACGTTTGAAAAGAAGAAATGTCATACAAATTTGACGTCTTGTTGTTTTTTTTTTATAACATTATGCAACGGTATCAAAAACAAACCAAAGTCCAAGTCAAGTTCAAGTTTTGTGTGGAGGTCAAATAAGATGTTTTGAGAGCAATTAAGACCAAATACCTATATATCAACCTTTATTTTTAAAACATCAACTTCAGTGCTAAGAACTGTAGGTTGTTCCGTGTTGTGTGCCTTCTGTACTTTTACTTTATAATACTACTTTTACATTATAATAATATCGCATTCTTAGAACAAAAAGGACCCAATACGAAATAGGTTGCCTTCTCAGTATGTCTTTAAGGTTCAATTTCATAAAATTACACATTTTGTATTGTGTCACTTTTGTTCTAACTGAACGATACGATATATTATAGTCGGCGTCACGTAAGAACCAAATTTTGACAGGTCGATTGACATGCCTGACCTGTACTGATAGTGTTGTACAATATTGGAAAGATTCGATTTATTTTGGAATCGATTTATGAGAAATGTTTTGGTACCATCAATTATTAATAATTATAGTTGTCATACATATTTTATGAGCAACAGACAATGCATTTAAGGTTACGACAAGATGAAACCTATTTGTTAGCCGTTCATAGTACGAGCTGTAGAGCTTATTATATTTATTTTACATATAACTGTATAATCGAAACGTTGTCACTTCGATTCATGAACAAAAAATAATCACATCTCTATTAATTGATGACAACGAGCTAAGAATCAATAGGATGTGCAACGCTGAGGTACAAATGTCATCGCCATACATTTGGTTGTCAGTCATGTCCATTCTAAAAATTGTTCATGGATTTATCAATGTGTCAGAATTTGCTTCTTAGCTGACGCCGACATAGTAAAATTTTTTCATACTAAACTGACAGACTTTTTATAAACCGCAAGAGTATATGAAGGGTACAGGCAAAGAATAGGGAATGTCCTAATGAGTTGATTTTGAGAAATACACATTCAAAAGTTTGAAAGTCCCGGACATGCCTAGTTATTTTCCTTTCTACCAAAAACTAAACCGCGTTTTTTGTGCTAAGTAGTTGTTTTCTTTAAAAGCTAATGATTCGGAATTTCGGAATAAAAGTACCATAGACAATAAGTTTTTTCCAAGTGAAAACAAAAATTTAAAAAAAATGCGACATTCCTTGTTCTTTGCCTGTACCCTTCATATAACAGAGACGACGACCGATTCTCGTAATTTTTACGTTTCGGACGTGTGAGGTAGGTATTTAGATTTCGACGTGTGGGCATGCGTAAGTGAGTAAAATGTTGTTACTTTATTATAATATTATAATTTCCCTTACATTAGCTATATCCCGGTTGTTGAAACCGTTAGCGAGTCCACACAAATAAACACGTTTATATTTACGGACATTAAAAAATGTCTTTTTACTTTAGTTCTTGTTCTGGAATTCTAAGGTAGTTCTTAATATACAATTGTACACCTACTGTCACAACGAAACAGAGGGGAATCTCCCATGAAACTATAGTACGGCATGAGCCGATCGTTATGCATAGAGCAGTTTTGAAGGAAGATTGACGTACGACGTCCCAAAGATGTAGGGATGTGGAAGCTTAAGTACTCTCCGATCATAACTGGAAACTCGTTCCTTAACCACCTGATAGACATTATAAGAACAACACTATGAAGTAAGTTACGGCTGGCATTAGTGGTCAGGGCACCTGCCTCTAGGACGACGGTCGCGGGTTCGATTCCCGCCTCCGAAAATGCTTTAGTGATAAGCTGAGGCATTTGTCGTGTGCGTTTGGGTGTTTTATATTTATATCTATGTAGGTACGTATTTAACAGCCTCTCTCGCCCGTAGTACAGGGTCTCCCTGGCATATTTATTATTATTTATTCAGTCAAAACACTGTAAGTCGATCAAATACATAATAGGAGTGAGGAACATAAAACACAAATTGTAATATCAAAATTATCCATTTATTTATCACAGTATTAATTACAATAGTTCAAAGGTAATGCTGTGATAGCCATAATTATTATTAATTGGAGAATTAAAGTAATACACAGGTAACTGAACATACAATTAGTTAAATGGTACCGAAGGCACATTTACAACGATTACGCATTAAATGCCTATCTAGTTGTAAACAAACATAAACATAACAAATCAAATGAGATTAAAAAATAAGTCCAACACATTTCACCAATATAGAAAATTTTACTTGTCGCGTATAATATGCGAACCTGGCGCAGCAAGGTTAGCAACTTTTTTTTTTGTAATGACAATTCTTTTCTTTTTAAAGACGTTACTGTGACAATGTTACCCAGCAAGTAAAACTTACCCAGATATGGTGAAATAAGCCCTAAATCTAGAGAACATTTTTAAATTGTAAACATTAAACGATATATTGGAATGACACCATAGACAATTCACGATTTTCATAATTGTGATTATTAATACTTGTAGTTGAATTTCATCTGGAACAGGTACTTGACGTTGACTTGAGCCACATCGTACACGATGAATCTGAGCTTGTGCTAAGGAAAAAAAAAATCTTATATGCACGCCTAAAAATATGATTTATCTTCAATACACATACGGTAAGCGAAGATTTAAGATCAGAAGTAACCTTGATTAAAGAATGGCAGTGACTAGCCTTCGCCTTCATGAAACCTAATCATTAAGAAGCTTTAACAAATCCCACAAAAGAGCGAATTGGGAAACGAACGATCATAAAGTAAAGTATGTAGCTACAACTCTTTCGTTTTCCACTAACTGATAGCTTGACTTTTAAAAAAAACTAATTTGAATCAATCAAAATAAACCAAAAGCACTATGATTAACTATACTACCGCCAGTGCTCGTATGTAGAGGATCGTTACAGGAATAAACAAAAAATAAATGTACAAATCAAATTAATACGAAATGCGCATCAAATCGCCATTCTAACTAGTTTTTTGTGCTGTGCAGTTTAGTAATGTTGGTTTACATTATATTATTTCCCTCAAGAATTATGTTTCAATTCTTAAAAGGCTTAAAGCATTACTGACATCATGTAAAAGGATACTCGTTGTAGAGTAGCGAAGTGTTCAAGTCGTCCCTCTGCACGGGTTTGCCGAGCGGCACGACGACCCCGTCGGGCAGCGCGAGGTTGTGCGCGGGGTCGGGCTGCGTGCTGCCCTGGCCCCACACCGAGTGCTTGTCTGCCGGCAGCTGCTTCACGTACTCCGCGCGGGTACACTCTTTCCTGACAAATGGAACGGATACCTTTAGGGCTAGTACAACAAAATGTGAACATACACAATAGTAACATACACAAACGTAGACTGATAGACTTATCTGGGCCCGTATATTATCCGGACCTTGTCAAAAACTTGAGGAACTACGTCAGCCCCGCTAGGTTTAGTCCTCCGCATTCACCCGTGGTGCTCTTCCGAAAGGCAATTTGTGCCTTAAAAATGCTGTCTCCTACTATTAGATAGGGAAGTAAAAAAAAAATCGTATGTATACATTGCAATGCAGCGCATATATATATTTTTTCTTCTTATTTCTATACCGTCTTTAGTTTAATAACTATGGGGGATCCAAGACAGAAGGCTAGCCCCCCCCGGGATCTAGCCCAGTCGTCACTGATTGAGCTCTTGTCTATTCTGGATGCCGCTGTAGATCCTGGCTCTAACAGGAATCACAGTGGTGGGCAAGTGGGTGGGAATATCCCGGATACACAATAGTAGTTGTACAACTCAGAAAAACACAACTAGACTTGCAAGCCGCGTACCACCTTCTCGTCTGTCTCGTCCACGAAAATGTATTGAAAATGATGTAGGTACTTCTGGATCCAAATTATCACTTTTACTACAAAGATAGTTTGGAACCAGATTTAACCTGATACGCAGTAAGGGACAGAAGATATTCTCTCTTACTCTTTCACTCCTGCATATATTTCATATCGTTGTTTCGTTAAACATCAGTTTAGGATTACAAGTCTAGTTGTTTTTGGTCTGAGTTGTACAAGGATCTTTTTGCGCAATGAGCCATTGTTAAGAGTTAGAAAAAAAAGTTTTTTTTTTTAAAAGAAGTTTTTAATTCGACCGTATATATGTATATATTTTATATTTGTCGCGGAAAAAATCGTCGTTTAGGAATCAAAATTGTTTGTTGGAAAGAAGATATTTCAAAATTTCATGGGCACAGCATGAAAAATGAGTTAGTCTATGACGCTGGCAGACCAGATAAATGGAGGGCAACTTTAAAAAAATCGTAGAATCACGAGGTACTGTTTAAAGTTGGTCCTTTATTTTTATTATTTACTTTGATTTCTTTTCTCAACAGATGACTCTACGGCGTTATATCATCAATCAAACCTTCTTTGACCGAAACTTTAATCAATATTATTAAAAAAGTGTCACATCTAATGTTAAAGAAGTGTCAATGTTTGACAATCGACACAGAAATTAGTAGTGACCTCTATGTCATAGAAGAAAACGAGTTTGGAAAATGCCTCATTTTGGTGTCGTAATATATGAACACAAAACTCACATATTTCCTAGAGCGACTTCACACAGCAGCATGACACCGACGTTGTTCATCTTGTTAGTGGAGCAGTAGTTGGCCGACTTGGACACCATGTCCGCGAAGTAGATGCCCTTGCCGAACATGTAGCCGGTTACTGGGGCCTCCGGTGGGGCGATACGGAGACCTGAATAAAAGATAACCAGTGATTAATACAGAGATACAAATATTGAAGGCGAAGAAACGAGAAATTCGTAGATATTATGATACTATAGGTACTATGCGAATATACTGACGAAAAAACGACTGACAATGTGACGTCAATCACCACATTCTGCATCAAAATTCTGAATATAGTATAGTATAAATCTATCCTTATTTGTTTAGTCTTACCTTGAGACAGAATACCGGCAAAGTTAGTCACTCGAGATCCGTGCCACAGCAGGCGGCGGTTGTGCAGTTTCTTGAATGGTTTATAGCGTTTCTCTTCACCAGAACGAACCACTTTGTAGACCTGAGAGCAGAAACGTATATAATTAATGTATGTAAAGCTATGTCTACAGTAGGTTTGAATTAACAATTTCAAAAGTTTCATATGGCTGGGTTTTTAATGTTTCCATAGATAATGATTGTTATCTACACTGTTTACCACCTATGGCAGTTATAGTATTCGTAATTATCAACAATAGTTGACACATCCATCTATTAGCCTTCATTTAGTCCATAAGCCAATCAACCCTTAATAGGTGAAAGCCCCATTTAGACAAATATCCGTAATTTCATGTCAAACTAGTAGTTCCTGAGATTAGCGCGTTCAAACAAACAAACAAACTTTTAAGCTTTATAATATTAGTATAGATTCCTTACCATTAAAGCTTACACGACACAAAAAATCCAGCTTAATTTTTAATGTATGCTAGAAGCAAGAAAGTTATACCACGAAAATCAGTCTTAAAAGAACTCACATGTTCGATCTCCAGAGTGTAATTGCTGTGCGTAGCGGCGTGGGTGTTTGTCATGTACTTGTGTAGCATCTCGAACTCCTGCGAGCTGTGATCTATTGGCATTATCTCGCTCTTTAGCTTCAAGTAGTGAGCCTCGATCGGGCTTACGCTGTCACTGCCCTCTGTTGAGATAAACATTGAAGATTAATATATTTCTCGGAACAGTTCCCTCATTGGCACTTGACGCCAAAGTAGACTACTGTGAGTGAAGAGACTGGGCCTTTGTTTAAGAATCAACCAGCCCCCCTAGCACGCGCCTCAAGAAAGATATGACATAGAACAAATATGCGCTCTGATTGGCTGTTATGTCACGCTTTGTGCGACTCAGCTAGTTTCAACAAATCGCAGGGCGTTATATGTCTTGTCACTTATTTCTTGGAACGCTGTGCTAGGGGGGCAGTTCAAGGCCGTGAACCAATCAGGTACTACTCAGGTAAGTTTTATGCTGTCTGACTCTAAAAGCAAGTGTCAAAAAAAAGACAAATGCGTCTCAAGCATTTCACACATGCATTGAGTTTTTTTTTTTCAGAATACGGGCCTGAATTTAACGTTCCTGGACACTCACAATGAGACAATAGAAGTTTTGTCGTTACTAAGTCGATAGGCGGGGTGTGTCCGAGAACGTGTTAAGCAAGTAACTAACCAGTCTTGAGCAAGCTGTAGGCTATCTCAATCTCCAGCAGGTTGTCCAACATGAGACACTTGTTCTGCACGAGCTCCGCGTTGTCCAGCAGCGGCGGGTTCTGGACGCCAAAGTCGTGAGGGATCAGCGTGTAGAAACTGCAACCAGGTTAATAGAACAACTTAAGTGTCGGTTTTCGGTTATGTTCCTATTTCGTGTAGTATGTACTATAACTTATTAAGGTATGATGGAACTAATAGTCAGTGTGTACTAAAGTTCGTAAAATAAAAACAAAAAAAATGTTGTTTATTAATTAACTGTAACTTAATTTTCTGTCAAAATCGTGAAAATCCTTTAGGTCTAAAATTAGAAAATATTTGCATATATCATAACTTAAAAAACTGTCCTGCGGTCTACATTTAAAAATGTGGTTTACTTTTAGTTACAATCTAACATTGTTTACATCGGCTGGTAACAATAAATAGTAATAAGGCTGTATTGGTTAGTAAGTTTGAAGTGTTCATAAATATTCATTAAAATGTTCGTATATTTCTCCTTGTTTAAGAGTTACTTTTTTTAAACTAATGAATTAAAGGCATTGTATACGTACTTGTTAGTGGCATCAATAACTTTGTGCTTGCTAGCTTGACCCTTCTCGATATGTTTCAGTAGCTCCGACAGTACCTTGTAACCGGACTTTATTTGCTTCTTGGACAGCTTGCCGAGCGGCATTTTCTCTGTATCCAACTGGAATGTTACACAAGTTAGTATCTAGAGGTATACAAAAACTAAAGAAATCTGTGTAAAAATATATGCAAGGAAGTGTTAACGTTAACCAGGAAAGCGGACCTGCGTTTAACTACATAGTGTACTGAATTTATTATAAAAAAAAAAATATTTCTAACTGTACCAGCCTATGACTATGACCAGACTGGATTTCATGTACTACCAATACAGTACAGTTTTATGTTCGCTATTTATATTTTTTAGGGCATACAAAATATATTAGATATTATTTAAATGCATGTCCATAATCCATAAGGAAGTCCCGCACAGCGCATAACCCTAGAAGATATGACACCTCCTAGGTCACTTTTAGACTGCCATATAGATTTTAGATTTATAAAATAGTAACTGTATTGATGATGGGTTTCTACTAAGCATATTTGACGATGTAATAACCGATTAAGATTCAAACAAGAGACTACTTTAACAGTAAACATCTACTTTACCTCAAATTCAGCGAGTGTTTCCTTCATAACTTTGATGTCGAATATTCTGAGTATTAGTTTCTGTACAGACTCGGGCAGTTTGCAGTTTGTGTCGATGGTCAGTTGCTTGGAGTCGGTAGCGTCCTCGCCGTAGTCGATGTCTAACGGGTAGTAGCACCCCGGCACCTGAGTGGAAGCAGACACTCTTAGGACTCTTTTAGGATCTGGCGACCTTCACGGAAACAGCCTTCTGGCCAAGGGGTGTAGTGTTTCGGCGCTTCCGAGGAAGACTGGACACTATAAAGGAACGAACACAAGATGTGCAGAAGGATAGTTTATAAGGATATGTTTAATGTTTTTATGTATAGTATTTATTTTCAAATATTTTTTTTATTGTATTTTATTTGTATTATGGGCCGATATCTGTTTATACAGGTATATTTAGATGCCTGAAATAAAGGATTATTATTATTATTATTTAGGGATACGCAGCAATTTGCGTCAGACGTCAGACCCGATAAAACTATAATGATGGATCGACATCCAACGCCCCGCGCGTCCCTAAATGAGGACAAAACGACTTTTGATATCTTAATATATAACACTCCAGTGTCATGATGTTTGTTTCCAATGAACTCTTCACCAAGGCTACCGATATTCACAAAAGTTGGCATTTATATGTAATTTCGTCCAATTTGAGAGATAGGATAGTTTATATTTCGTGACACTGCTGGGCACAGGCCACCCTGGGGGTTATACTAATTTTATATTCATATTAATAGTTAAGACAGGACAACGTCTGTCGAGTCCACTAGTTCCTTTATAAAAATCTTGGTTCAATTGTACTTACATGTATCCATATACAAAATATGGATATGCATATACAAAACTCCATAGTTTCACAGAAGTATGAATGGGTTGTTTAAATTCGTCAAAGGACATGTGTGATTTAGTGTTACAATCAGCAATAATAAAGACATCTACTGGTATGAAATACTCTTATTATTAGTGAACAAGCTTTACGAATGTGGAAGAAAACTTATGAACTAATAGCGTTAGTTTAGCTTTACCCTAAAACAGACGATTGGTTAATCTATTGCCACAAGTTTATATATCGACTAGCTGTCCCCGGCAAACATTTGTTTTGCCATAGGAAGTCGCCTTTGCACCCCGTGTATTGGAAGAAATACACCTTTTAAACCTCCCACGAATAATTCAAGACCAAAATTAGCCAAATCGGTCCAGCCGTTCTCGAGTTTTAGCGAGACTAACGAACAGCAATTCAATTTTATATAATAGAGATAGATTCCCTCACTTTCATTGGTTCATATGGATCAATCGTAAGAAGTGCAAAGTTCGTTTTCTTTCATATTGTGAAAATTGAGACATCTCAAAGTACCTTCATAAAGTCAGAACGGAATTCCCAAGGGTTCTCGGTTTTCTCGAAGTAGAAGTTCTCAAACTTGGTTATCGCGTCATCGGCGGACTTGCAATCCTCAAGCTTGTTTCCTCCAATAGTAGTGCCGATGCGCCCCCAGGCGCGGAATAACCAATACCTGAAATAAGACAGAGAAGACTTTAGACATATCGAGCCCGAGACCTTTCCAACGAATGCAAAACCGTGGAAATCGGTTCGTGCATTCTGGAGTTATAGCGTCAGGGAGGAAACCCCTACTTATTTTTATATAGTAGATAATATGTCAATATAGTTTTTAAAAAAAAAATTATCTGCGTGTCTTGTACGTGCAAAAATATTTAAAAAAAGCCTTCTCCTTTAAAGTTTACATTTTGTCGCGTACGATAAGTTGGCAGTCATGGCTCGATATCCTATCAATGATGATAATAGTTATAGGTTAGTGTGTACTGTGTGTATGTAACTCAAATGTTTTGACCTTTTATACCCATTAAAATTTCCTTGACGTGTGCAAGAAAAATAATGACAATGTAGTGGAACGTCTACGGATGAACCGGTACTAAAAGGCAAGCTTCCGTCATCGAAGACCAAATAGCAGCTTCACATCAGACAGGATTGTGGGCAAATGGTTATCTGTGAACAATTTAAATTTTTTCTATCTCGGGGACTTACTTCTTCTTGGCATCAGCCTCCAACACCTGCAGTTTATAGTACGAGTTCTTCTTAGAGGCGACATCGGTCTTGCTCAGAACCACTGTGTATTTGGTACCATCGTCGTCCTTGTAGACGTGCGCCACGTCCTCCAGGCCCGAGTCGGGATCCACCGCTGTGCCGCCTGCGGGTGTGTTAGTTAGTAGGGAGTTTAGGAGTTGTCACTGGGTGACAATGTCAGTATACAGCAGTGGTGTGCACTGGCTTTAACGACAACGTAACTTGTCTTTACGAAACATAAGTACCTACCTATCTACTCTCGCACAAAACACAGGATCTTCGTTAGCCTATGTCGTGAGTACAACAAAAAAGGGCCTAGCAATAATTCTATTATTAGGTCGGGTAACCAAAATACTAAGGTAGGCAGTGTTTTTTTTCCTACATGGTGTGCACGCCACTGGCATTTTTTTTCTGTAGATGGCGTTGTAGTAGGATAAGGTTTTTAGGTAGGCAAAAAAGTAACAAGGGCAGTAAGTCCATTAAAACAGAGAGGCACTTACTAATAATTATAAAATAAGAAACAATTACCTTTCAGTTTGAGCTTTTGTGTTCCAGATTTAGACTTCGCGTACATACTGCCTGATTTCGGTATGGATTTACCATCAAGGACATCTTGGGGTACTCGTGTTGCAGGCTTTAAAAAATATACAAAAATCAACCTTAGGACACTACAAAAAGAAAAAAATCCACACCTCTGCGAGTTGGATTGGAACGCGATTTCTGTATTTTAAGTTATAAGTCAATGGCAGTAACAATAAAGTACCAAACAGAAAAAAAAAACTGAAAAATGGTTTCTGTTAAATTGAGAAAAAACCCGTACCACACAAGCGTTAAGCGTATTACGTGTTTCGTATACGTTATTGATACGTACTTAGTTGGTATACAGGTACTAAAAGTTTGAAGGAGCCAATCCCCTGCAATGCCTTGTCTTCTTACATGTCATTGATTTTGAGCCCTACAACATTTCTAAGACCATTGCTCGGGGTCCTTTTGCACGCAGTATGCGTCAAATAGTTACTGACCGACTTTCGTCATAAGGTTTAGTGATAATCATAAAAGAAACATTTAACAGTGTCGTACTCTGCCGTCAATGAAATCTAAAATTAAATCATGGTTAAATTTATTTTATTGTAAATTTTTCTCAGCATTGTTTTGCGGAGTACTTTCTTGGTATTAACTTACGTCAGATCCCCAGTCGCAGATACAGTTTTGTTTGATGAGCTCCAGAGTGTTGGCTATAGTACCCTTCTCAGGGTCAATCAGGTCCAGAAACGATTCGTCCACCACCTGGAATATAATGTCTATGTAGCTACCTAGAACATATTTTATGGTACAGTCCCTACAATAGTATATTACTAGTTTAGTATCACATAACATTTAATAATATGTTATGCATGGATGAACCGTGCACACCACTTGAATCCTCGACCTTGAAGGCGTTGTGGTATCTCCCATGTTTGTGTTAGTGTATATTTTGTTTAAATATGTGGCACATGAGTTCTGATATTTAATGTGACGCTTTGCTGCTTATGTGTTTTCTGTTTCACATGTGCTTTGTACATGATTTTCTAGCTGACCCAGCAGACATTGTTTTGCCAATATACATTATTTAAATACAGTCGTGAGCCGTGTGGTGACGGCGAATAGAATACATGTATCACCACCCCAGCCCAACTTTTCCCGTCATGGGGGTCGTAAGAGACGACCGAGGGAACCCTCCAGAGAACGGGCAGCAGCGCTCTCTTTGAGTTAAACACCACTGCGATCGCCAACCCGCCTGCCAAGCGTGGCGATTACTAGCATTTCACCCCAAATGACGGATCTCATTGGGGGAGGCCCTCGTCCAGCAGTGGACGTTATGTGGCTGATGATGAAATACAGTCTGGTCTTCTGGAGTCTTCTCAGGTTCTAAAATATTGATGGTAATGACATCTAGTATTATACAACGAAACAAGTCTTAGCGATGCAAAAATTGGGTGCCATATTTTTAAGCTAAGGGCTGAAAGTTTCAACCTGAAACACTTGTGTCGGTGTGATTAAAAATATACCTCAATATCCTGCTGCTGAATGTCCATCATCTTGTCAGACATGTTTTTGACGCAGGCCTCAGTGGAGACGACGGCGGCGGTGGTGTCGGTCAGCTTGCTGACCACGAGCCCGCCGAGCTTCAGTATGCGATGTTTCAGCTCCTCCTTGGGTGTCTTTGTCTTGCCATACAGGAAGAACTGCAGATTCTTCAATGGGGGAATTGGTCGCTCTTTTTTCACACTGAAAGTATTGTGTTTAATTACTTGATAGCGATACGGACGTGATGTTTCTGTCCCTCGTACAAAGTTTAACACCTTGTCTATCGTGCCCCGATATTTCGTAAAATTCTTACCGTCGTCGTATTCATAAAAGTTAAAACGTTATCTAACTAGTTATGAGACCTTTAATAACAGTGCACTAGCGCTGTTCTAACTTTATGAATTAGAACAGCGTTGTTGTTGTAACTTTACGAGGGTTAGTGAGTATAGTAAAAGTTGTTCACACAGAACGATTTGGAAATATAAATATTGGACTTTCTGTAAACTCTACTGAGTACTGACAAAAATAAAAACGACTTTTTTATACAAAGAGCACTATCAGCTGACCCGAGTTTGCATTCGCATCGATTTTTTTACTTTTCGGCGCACTGATACTCGCTTAAATTCACTCAGTAGCGTCTAGTCTGCTGTCTAGCAGACTTCAGTTTAAGAGTGTTTCCAAATCAACCTCTGTATAGATCAATTTGTCATAGTATCCATTTAAAAAAATCAAGTGCAATAAATAACTAAATGGCCTTACCCATTAGTCCCGGGTTCTTCCTTCTTAACAGACACAATGGTGGGTGGAGGTGGAGCTTGTTCAAATACCCTCTTGCCCACTTTGGGCTTGTAACTCTTGAATGCTGAGCTGTCCTTGAAACCCTTAGGTATCACCATACGTTTTCTTTCTGGGTTTTGTGACACATTTGTGCATTTGGACCACTCGCTCATGTGTCCTGTAAGAAATATAATTTCACTGAAGACATCACAAAAATAGAATGAACTACATAACGTCAATAATTTTATCGAACTTCCAGCCGAGATTGAAAATAGTACACAGAAAAAGAAGTTCAAGACTGTTGTGTACTGTGCAAAGAGCTAACAACTCTACAAAGAAAAGATAAACTGGACAATAAATAACATATATCTCACTAATATTACAAAAGCGAAAGTTTGGATGAATGTTTGTTACACGCAAAATCTACTAAAGGATTGCAATGAAACCTGATACGGGAACGCCGCCCTGGTACATTTAGTAAAACATAACATATTAACAGACAAAAATTCTTACCTGTGCATTTGTAGCCGTAAATGTCCAGTACAAATTGTCCATTTTTGCAGACAGGACATGGTTCCAGAGCACCAAATGCCATACAATCTGCCAGATGGTTGAGACACTACAATGGAAACAAAAATATTTGGTATATATAATAGTATATCTGTTATTTAAAAAAATGCTTTAGTGTTTATGACTCAATCAACTTGGGAAAAATATTAACTAAAATACTGGAGGATGATACATGTTTCCGGAAGCAATAAAAAGTGGCGAGACAGGAGGGGGATACTCAAACCTACAACTTCTAATTGGAAGTCCTTAACAACTAGTCTGCTGTCATTGTTAGAAATTATGTAGATATACCTTAAAAAAAAAAATACATACAAGGTGTACCTAACACCTTTCAGTCCCAAAGTGGGGTAGGTAGGGCTATTTGCTAAGCAAAGGCCCACTGTTCACTAAGCCTAGGCTAAATATTTTCTGTATAATAAGTGCAGTAATAAAATAAAACAATTACCTCATCTTTTCCAGGCAATACTTCTTGTGAATTTTCCTCAAGCAGTTCTGCCAAGTCATTCTTGCTATAATCTTGTAAGGCATCACGGTATTTGAAGAACAATTTGTTTTGCTTCTCGATCTTTTTTTCCAATTCCTTTTCAATCTTCACATCATTCTCATCTTTGGGCTCTTCTTTGAGTTTTTTAAAAGGTATGTCGTCCGTCTTGAGTGGTCTACAAATATATGGTAATGTGCAGTAACTGTTGTTGTCTTCTGCTATTATTGTTATTTGACAATACAAGTAATGACTACTCTATTATTTTTCCTCTGAATTACCTACATCATAGCTCCCTTCTTTCATCTGCCTCTAAACCCACCTCATAGATACAAACTATGATGAAGTAGGTTATTACAAAAAAAATAAAGGCAGCTAATCAATTACTTGTCATAATTGAATTGCAGATAAAATACTGATTTCTGTTTGTTACAAATGTATTAGCATGCAGAAAATTCTTAAAATTGATAATATGGAATCTGTTACTGATATAAATTCAAGTGCAGTTCAAAAAAATGTTTAATACTTGATTTCATTCTTCACTATTGCCTTGTCTTCTTTACTCAAAGCTTTAAATCCTGGTAGATCTTCACCTCCAGCCATATATAAGAGTTCATTCCGTGCTTCGGCAAAACATTTCACATGGTGCCATAGTGGTTGGCCACCATACTTTTGACCAATTTCAGTATCATACACTGTTTTAGAAATACGAACTTCATCCTAAAAATATGTGTTAAAATTATTTTAACAATAGAGCTAGAATATGTCATATGCATGTATGTACACTTTAACTAAATAGATGTTCTCTAAAGAAGTACTTCTTACAAATATAATCCATTACACTATGATTCATATCTTTTTGACAAAAGCATAAAGTTTATTATTCAATGATGAAATATGCACTTCATCTTAAAAACAGGTGTTAAAATTATTTTTCAATAGAGCTAGAATATACTCAATACTCAATTATTTATTGCTTTTCCACAATGTGTTATAAGGTCTATGTCACATGCAAGTACACTACAGGTAAATAGATGTTATCTAAAGAAGTACTTCTTACAAATAGAATCCATTACATTATTATTATTCATATCTTTTTGACAAAAGCATAAGGTTTATTATTCAATGACAATTTATAACAGATTATGACAAGTGTTTATAATATCTCTGGGGAAATGGGCATTCAGTTCATATGCCATTGGACTAGCCACCTTATTGCTGCAACTTTGATAAGAATAAGCCATAATAATTATCAGTACCTTGCAAATTTTTATTTCACAGACTCTGCAAGTAGCCCTGCTAGACTTGGAGTATTCAACAGCAAAGTCTCTTAGAGCAGCAGTATTGCTGTCAGCATTTGCCCTCTTTGCTGCCTTTCCTTTACCTTTTCCTTTACCCTTCTCTACTGGCATTACTATTGCAAAGGCAGAATTTTCTAAAAGAGAAATATTAAAATGAAAAAAAAAAAATATCAATTATTAAGTATGATATTAATGAAAATGGTTCTTAGTTGCCAAAAGCATTTATTTGAATTTGCTATTATAAATGGGGTGCTTTAATTTGATGTTAATAATACCACCTTTTTCAAAAGAGCTTTATATGTATTAAAGTGTAGTCTCTAGTCCAAAGTTGTCCTAGCTTTGTAAGTGACTGACCATCAGTAAAAATTAAGATTCTAAAATCTCTGCACACACCTCAGTTGTGACCCAGCGCCCCATTTTTAACTACTAGTTTCTTGGTAAAGGCACAAGCCATGCAGATTTTATTGTTAGGCCACTGTTGGATCCATGGACCTAGGGGTTGGCCAGCCTTTACAATTATGGATTTGTCAGAGAGATTAAATTAGTTAATATATGTTGTACTAACCAACTGTTTCCTTCAACCTTTTTTGATCAGGATGTCGCAATGTGTTTAACTTTCCAAAGTCACTTATGGCTTTGGGACGCTGCTTTTGGAAGAAACATTCTTCATGGTGCCAGTTTGGTTGTTTACCATCATGAAAAGCAGACTGAAATAATGTATAAATACCAGTTTTTTTTTAATACAGAATCACACATTGATTACTGGTGAGGTGGACACATATTTTGGATTTTAAAACTTCTAGTTTGTCAAATGGGAAAAAATTTAAGGGGTTCAATAACCCATCCGACAGAAATCCTTTACGCACAACGATAATGCCATAGTTGGGTTATGTCAAGTAGATACGTAGCTACGAGGTAGGTACATACCTACCTATCTAGTGAACTGTAATACAGCCTGTATCAAGATCACTATGGAAAATTGATCAATATAGTTCAGTGGTTATTAATACCATATTGCAGAATGTATACATAATTTGAAGTTGAGTTTTCCAACTGCCAATTTAATTTAGTAACAAAGAATATCCACCTGAACCATAACAGCAATGCGTAACGCTCCTTGGTCAATCTTTGCTTTACACCCTTTGCAAGCTGCTCGCCCACTTTTGGCATACTCCACTTGATACGGTAAATCATCCATTTTTTTGCAGTACACCTAAAACGTTTTTAAATGAAATTAAAGTACTGAATCTATACCGGCAAAACAAGAAAATTTCGTTGAGCAAGTACAAAAACGGCCGGCGGTGGCGGGCGGCGCGCGCTGCCTTGTCGCGGACTTTGACAATGACACTGACATTGACAGTTAATAATATTTTTATTTTAAATGTGGTAACAGCAATGACATAGTAAAGCCATACAAACTATTTGTATTTATGTGTCTCATTAAAATGAGACAGATAATATTATAGAATGATCAAAAATAAAAAATAGAAGTAGGCATGAATCAAATAGGGAAGAAAACGTGAGGCTGGATATAGATGGCGCTTCGTACGCTTGACCCATATGAGGCAATCTGTCAAATAAATGAACTTGTAGTGATCGTAGTGATAAAACCGATTAACCAATCGTGTTGTATTGGGTCAAGCTATAATAGCGCCATTACTTCATAAGTTTTCTTCCCCATTAAGGAGAAATTGCAATGTTAATGTGGATAAGACCGAAGAACAAATGATCGACCAATAAAATGCCAGTCTTGGTTAATAAGTCACTCAAAGACATTACTTTACTAGCCAAGTTGTTTTTCTGAGCATTTTTCGCAACTTGATATCCAGCGTGCCTATTTTGCGTTTTATGGGAGTAGCGCAACTCTCATCGTAGCTCCTCTACAAAGACAAGATACATACATACACTTCACGCCTGTCTCCCAGAGGGGTAGGCAGAGACTACAGATCTCCATTTGTCACGGTCCTGACATACCCCTTTCGCTTTCATCTACATTCATACATCTTTTCATACATGACCTCCGGTTTCGAGTACTTTTCACGCCACCTTCCGCCAGGACATCACCAATCTGGTCAATGTATGTCCTTATGGGGCGACCTCTACTCACCCGGCAAATTACATCACCCATATAAATCTCTTTCGTCAATCGACTTTCATCCATTCTCTCCATATGCCCAAACCACCGAAGCATGCCCTTTTCAAATCTTGGTCACTACATCTTCCTTCAAACCGCAACTTTCTCTTATCACACTATTCCTTATCCTGTCATTCAATGTCACGCCTTTCATGCTCCGCAATGACCGCATTTCTACGGCATTTACTTTACTTTTATGCTTCCTCTGCCGTACCCAACTTTTACTCCCGTACATTAAGGTAGGTGCCAGTACAGCGTCATGGACAGCCAATCTTGCCTTTTATGTCACTCGTGGCCTCGTGCAGGGATTTTAGAGACTCTACGTAGTGTCCCCGGCACGATACTACCTGAGTACATTATATTTATTATCTTCTTCTAATATACACAATTTTCATGTACATAACAATGTTAGTTACCATACTCCTCCGAAACGGCTTTACCGATTTTTACCAAATTTTATATGCGTATACAGTAGGTTTGAGAATCGGCTACTATCTATTTTTCATACTCCTACCAGTTGTGTGTCTTCCAATACACAGGACGACCTTTGGCAAGACATATGTTTGCCGAGACAGCTAGCTATTAGCATTATGTGTTTCGCTGTTTCTTCGCTATTCATGCATGCTCTGCATATGGGACTGTACGTGACGCCCATGTTGGAGAGATGTTTGTTAAGAGTGTTGTGCCCGGTTAAAACCTACGACTTTTCTCAGTTGGTTCGGCCGGTGATGTGGCCGTCGCTTTTTCAGTACTTGTAGTACTGATATACTGTACGATAGTATTCTTGTGTTTGTTTACTGGCCAAACACGACCACGAATGCCGAACTACGGATAAAATGCTGCGAAAGGTCGATAGACGAAGAAATAGCTCTATGCAAGCGAAGATGGATGAAGAATATGAAGCTGCAAACGATACAGTTATCGCTTTTGACCGGCGGGAAACTGACAAGATGAAGACTAACTCACACGAGGCAGCGCTCGGTGGACTCCGAGCTAAAGGTGGCCGGCATTGATTGGACTGCAGCGCTACAGTAGTACTCTCAGTGTTTCTGTTTCTAAGAAATATATCATATAATAATACACACATACATACACTTCACGCTTGTCTCCCAGAGGGGTAGGCAGAGACTACAGATCTCCATTTGTCACGGTCCTGACATACCCCTTTCGCTTCATCTACATTCCTACATCTTTTCATACATGACCTTCGGTTTCGAGTACTTTTCACGCCACCTTCGGCCAGGACATGATAATAATATAATAATAGATAATATACACGGATCCAAATTGTCATTTTGGTAGTAAAAGTGACAGTTTGGATCCAGAAGTATTCGTAAGGGACAAAAGATAAATATCCCTTGCTCTTTTACTCCTGCATGTTCATCATATTGTTGTCTCGTTTTCTCGTCAGTTTCGGATTGCAGGGCTAGTTGTTTTTGTCAAACAATAAAAATATATCCATAGTATCGGTAGCCTATTCAAGATTTAAGAGTATTGCTCTTAAATCTATCTAATTTTTGCAAAAGAAATATCGACTATCCTATTGAGCGGGTACGTGATTTTTCAACTATCCAGAGCAATCGATATTGGACTATCGAGCGGCAATTAGCAGGTAACTACATAACAAGCCCCTTGACGTCCCTTGCTGGACATATAGTTAGGGTCTCAGACCAAAAACAACTAGACTCAATCCTAAACTAACGCTTAGAATAAAATGGGATAACGACATGAAGAACATGCACAAGTGAAAGAGTAAGAAAAAATGTCTTTTGTCCCTTACTGTGTATCAGGGTAATCTGGATACGGTACTAAAAGTGACAATTTGGATCCAGAAATACATCGTTTTCCATATATTTTGGTAGAAAAGAGACAGACTGAGTGTTGTAGTTGTGTTTGGTCTGAGGTTAGGGTCGTGTTTTCTCGTCACCGCCCGCCGGTCGGACGACTGCGTTAGGATTTGTAAACCATGTAATGGCAATGAGCTCACTCTAACAAGATGGATTAGTGAACCGTCAGCATTTGCTTTGTACTTACTTCTGGTTATCTGTTTTGAGATTTTAGAGCGTAAGTTTATTTAATTCCTTCGTTCTTGCCATATTTATTTTGCAGTTGCACCAAAATTGGAAAGGTAGAGAGCAATATTGAGTTGGCAGTTTTTCATTTTACGTTTCTTCGACCAGCGATACTGTGATAGAAGACTTACCTATTTTACGCTAACAACTTAACAGATAATCCGCGGGGCTAATGTAAAGTAAAATGTACTTAGTCATCAGAAGAGATTTAATAAATAATAATCTCATAAGTATTTAGGTAGCTTTTTTGACGAATAGCTGTCACTGCCCGTGTCGCATCTTCTACCCAAGGACTTGATATCTGTTCCTGTCTTGGTATTATTTGGTCTATTTTATTATGCTAGGCGTCAACTGGATCGGAATCGGAAGGTACCTTGCGAAATGATTTATTGACTTGTATGGTTTTCTTTGATACGGTAGTGGACATCCTGCGATTCCGTTCCATACATCCCGATTCCAAGTCAGTTAATCCAAACACGACCTACTGAGGTGGTAGTTAATACCTTACCTAGTGGTGGTTACATTACTTAGATAGGCCATGCCTCACTAGGCACTCAATCAGTCTTTCCTTAAGACTCGTGTTCTGCAGTAGAGTCGTTACGGGGTTGTAATTACCTGTAGATCGTGTGTACATACAATCTATATTCAATATACTTACTTACAAGTGGGTACTTCTACTAATAAACTATTAGCCATGCCATTAATGCAGTAGCTAACGGACGATGTGACCTCTAGACTGTACTGTACTGCGCAGGAAACACAGACTTCGACAAGTAATTCCACATCCTGGCGGTTCGCACTATGAAAGTAGACGCACACCGTTTGGTTCACGTAAATGGTATATCCACCTGGTATGGATGACGTTTACACATATGACTAGATGTCCACGTTTTTAACAATTAGTTAAAAGTAATACTTTTACGTACATATTTCCTAATCTTCCATTCTTCTTTGGTGATGGGTCAATGAAACTCGGCAGTATTTTCAACTATATTTTATTATAAAATGACAAAGAATAAATCTAGAATTCATAAAGGAAGGTACATGTCGTTAGACTTTTGTTTTACTAGTAATGTAGGTAGTTTATGTAGGTATTTTATTTTAAATGTCTATTGCAAATAGTGATACAGTTTTTAAAGATCTCAAATAAGTCATTTACATATCCCACAAAATATTGTAATTTGGTACAAGATCTGCTGCCGATATTTTAAAGCTTATATTTTTATGTATGTAGATTTTTTTTATATTTAGGTTTCAAAATAAAGATATAATAGATCCCTGTTTGTTTTGTCCCAATGATTGGTCTTTGGCATATTGGTTTAATTCTAAATTATTGACGTGCAAATTCCATTTCAGGATTGTCAGGGTAAGTAATAACCGAACATAACGGAGTGTGCTTCGGAAATAGTTGGGCATTCACAATATCGAACAAATTACAACTATTACTACTATTTTTAACTTTACACACAACCCTTTAATTTGCACACCTTTTTTCAATCAACGAAAACTTCAATAGGTGAAAATTATTTAACTCATGTAGGTAAGACTGATTAGCATTTTCCTATGAGATTTATTAACTAGGAGAATTTCTACTAGAAATAAAGAATTATTAGACTAATCAATGATTATGTTAGTTTTACTATTAAGCACTATCGATTTACCTATAGACATAGCTGTATTTACAGTAGATAAAGGTATTACTAACCAAATTAATAACTGCCACTTAAGAGGGCTCAGTATGCTATTATTTTAATACAACCTGTCCAAGTTATTGACAGTTGGTGCAAACACAACATGCGCTTAAATTATTGACACTAAGTTTGAGCTCCACTGTAGAGAAAGTAACAATTTAGTCAGTGATACGGATTTGCCCTTTGAACTGGCAGCTACATGAATAGTGAAGGTAATTGATGGAAGTGGTAGTTAAATATAAATTCACATTGGAAGAGGGACCTGGCACATAGCAATCACCATTTTTTTCTGTTACATTATACCCTGTGTGAATTATACTTCACTGATATACACATCCAAATACAGTTTGGTTGAGCCCCTTAATCCTTTTTGATATCAGTGACCTAAGCAACGTATGGAGATGCCCGAGCGAACGTTTATAGAAAATACATTTTAAATAGTAAGTGTAGTGATAGACCAAGTAGAGTAAGATCTAAGTATGCCTAAAGAGTACCAATTGTGTACAATTTTCTCATTATATTGTTCCCATAAAATTTATAAGTATATACAGTTTATATATAGCTAGAGTTCACCAAGATGAGTTATGACGGTTTGAAAATAAACGAAGAAAATACCTCAGGGAGATGTATTCTCGAAAATGCAGCTAAATACGTGTAGATATTTACAAATGAACTGTTGATATTCTCTTCTGATATTTGTCTAACAATTTCGAACAATTGGCATGGAGAGGAAATGTTTAGGTAAAATAATAATATAGGAAAAGGAAAAATAAATAAAAAGAGCAATTCATATCATATAATAATATTTAATGATGAAATTAAAAATAAGAATGAAATAAACACACCAAAAGCTTAAGATTAACATAAGAAATTAAAAGAAAGACACTTATACTAGCTACTGGGCTTCGAAGCAATAGCTGACAATGAAATTAATGTAATAGATTAGGTTTATACGATAGTAGTAAATTAGATAGTTGCCGTGAGTAATGCGCGTCGTAGTAAATTTATACGTAAGTTGATATGTTGGCGTTTATCGTTAACATTTAAAGGGAAGTTACAAGAGTATGCTCTATGACAAGAACAATAAAGTTACTGATATAATTTGTCACCAGAATGATATGCAGAGATATGTGAAATTTAAATTGTAAAGTAATGCGTGTTAGTAAAACGTGAAGAGGCGCACTATACCACTGGAACGAATTGTATGCAGAATTAAAAAACATTCAAAAACAACATTTTTTCATTTTCAACGCATAACTTTAACTAACAAATTGAAACAATGTTCACTTTATAATCAATAAAATTGCATTAGTTGCGCTTAATAAAACTCTCAAATATAATTTAACTGTAACATTTTTCATCAACTTTTCAATAAATTGTTAAGATTACTTTCAGTTACGTTTTACTTAATGTATATTGACTTTAAATTTGGCATCTCGTTCTAAACACTGATCTATTTCTTAATTTTTAGTAATTATTATCTAACTATTTTAAAATACTTTTCTAAACACAAAATACATATATAATTACCTAAAAGTTGATACAGGTTATTTAGAAAGTTTAGGCCAAACCTGGCTGCGCGCGCGCATATCCGGCGCGAGGCCGCGCGCAGCGACACTCCAACATATGTATAGTGGATATGTAATCTCCTTCTGTGATACTAGTTTAATCATAAAATACGTATAATCACAAAATTTAAATTACAAATGCGACAACCGCCAACCACCCCGCCTGCTCCCGCCCGAGTCGGCACAAAAACATTTTCAAAAACGTGCAAAATATCACCACACCCTGGTCACCTAACGTTATGTATCTAAATGAATTAACTACTTTTACAATCTTAACCGTAGGTACTGATTAATTAATACAATTTTGTATTAGTTTTAATAATATTTTTTTTTTCACTAACTTACATCATTACAGATGCACTAATTTTTTTTTTTCAGTTTCTCATTCTTACTAAGCTCTATTTTATCTCTTAATAACGGTAGTGATGTATATGATAAAATTTTATAATACTTTAGTGTAAATATGTTTTCATTCCAGGTGAATGGTTATATTAACGGGAAGATTTATATCGCTAAATGTTTTTTTTTAAATTTATTTTCCTTCCGATATAATTCGAGACCAGTAACGGAGTAATATTTGAATAATGTGGTTGGAGTTGTGGCGGTCAGTATTCGGGTGGGTGTTACCATACAAGTGGTATATACTAGAGATAGTGCACTGGCCACATTGGTTGATGGAACAGCTGACCGCGTGTAAGTATTGCATATCGACCTTGTCAAAAAATAAACTGCTATAAGTTAGGTACATCACGTATACTTGATGGGGAGCGACAACCTAAATAAATCCCGATAGATATATATCTCTCTCTATACTTGTAATTCCATTTCCTTAATGTGACACGAAATTAGGGATTGTTTTGGCATTAAATATTAAATGCAGGCTCTGCTTAATCACATAAATGGACGTGTAACTGAACACTTGACAATGGTCCTAATCGTAAGGGTGTAGGATCTAATATCCGCTGCGGTAGCCACGAAATTCGGACGAGTAATTGATTCTACAGCCCCCGTTACAGTAATATAGATTCAGAGATAATTTTTTTTTAAAACATACATATTACCGCTTAATCTCCTTCGCATTGGACTAGACGCAATTCAATTAATATTTTTAAGAAGGCATAGTTTTAGTACCAATCGGAAGCGAAGGTTGAAGTCGCGAAACCACGTTGGGGTGAAGATGACAAGGTATATACAAAACTTGAAGATTGAGCGAAGTCGGAAGTGGAAGTTTGCATTAAAATAAGTTGTGACCTAGTCAGAATACTGTTGATTTATAATATTTACGATGCAATTATCAGATCTTGCGAATACTGAAGACCGCCGCTGACCGGCGCGGGCGCATCTTGCGTAATGAAAATTATTCTAAAAAATATGTCATTTTGACGCCCCGCGCCGCCATCCCTATCGTGAACAACGCAATAAATAATATCTATGATTACTGCTTACATTGAGACGTCGAGCATTTATACTGTAATGTTCATATTATATATCGGTTATCATTATAAATTATTAAACATCGAAATAAATGCATCATGTCACTAATATATCCTTAACAAAATGTTTCGATTCGATCAACTAGTCGCTAGAGTTGTAGTTGTGATTACGCTAACTAATTAATGAAGAGAAAACGAATGAAACAAGAATATTACTCAACTTAACAAGATTGGAAGCATCAAGTAGATAGAGGACAGGTTACATCTAAGTTACATTAGTTGCCTCTACTAACTAATATTGCACACACATACACACTTCTAGCGGACAACTCAAATTAATTCATGACAATGTGTATGCGTACAAAGTTAACACTAAACATAAAGTAATCCGATAACTATTAAACTTGTGCATTGATAAATGATATGAAAATAAAATATCTTTAATAATAAAATTAAATTACAGATAACTGCAAAAATATACGAAATTATACCTTAGGCTCAATGCACAGGGCTGACAATAGCGCGCTGGTGCATTGTACCATAAACAAATATTAAAATTACATTGTGTATTTTGATTACAATTATAGGTGGTAATATTAAAATGTCAGAAACAATAAAAATATAAATGAATTCGAAAAAAAAATATAATGACAATGTTTCACATTGTGCAGTACAATACAATGGGAAATAAACTAGCGCAATCTGATTGCCGTACTAACTGCTCGTGCGATAGGATTTGTGCTAACATAAACAAAACTGGGATTACAATCAATGATAAAAAAATAAAATTAACCATAAAAGTAACTGGAATGAATACCACTCTTGTATAATATATAAACCTCTCTGAAACGATCAATAGACATAATGTGCCACTTGGAGACACTAGAAAAGGGTACCTACAACGTTTCTCTAAATAGTGTTGATATCGCTTCTTACTTTACTCATGTAGGTACAATATACAATAAAGTAAACGTACGTATTCATTAAGAAAATAGAATAGCACTTATTATCTAGTATAATAATGATCCGAGTAAGCGTAACATTAGATATTTTCATTTTCAGTCGAGGGCGATTCTCGATTTGTGGAGAGGTACTTTTAGACAGTCGTTTTTATTCTCACTTTGGCTTCACGCCGAAAATCTGATTAACATCAGTGCCAAGTGAATTTTAAGATTATCCAAACTTATCTGTGGAAGAGAGCTGACGTCGGAACGCGGTCAATGTCTTACAATGTGTGTTGTTCGCGACTCTGAACTATGCCATCAACTAGTCAATCGTTCAAAATCTTCGCACAAACAAGTTTGGCATTTTAGTTATTTACAACGAAATTTTCATAATAGATATTCCTATCGTTATTCTGTTCAACAAAATACTTCACTAGGTACGGTTTACCATCACTCTCTTTACAATCGTGAATTATTCATCATTAAATACATTTCAATACTCAACTCACCGATCAAAAATCTAACAGCATACCCAATGCCATATCAGCAGGTACGTTTGGTTTTATTGTTCCATGAGGACCATTTTCAATTGCAAATACTCAAACACAAGAGAAACCTTCAAGAAACTATACAGAACAATGCAAAATAACCGGCCGTATTCAACAACACGGATCCAACATGCATAAAATCCTCACAGTTCTAACAATACAATTGAACCAAGAGAAACTTGAATTAACTTACAAGTGAGTCGATACTTTCCATTTTAATCCCAAAAATTCGTATTGTTTTAAACCTCTCGTACCTATAGTTGAGGGGGATATAATTCCTTTAGATGCTAGACTTGGAGAAGGAGACCCGGAGGTGGTTGGACTCCGACAGCTGGTGGTTGTGCATCTTGATGAGGGCAGCCACGGCGTCATCGATCGACGGGAGTTGCACGAGCGCCATCTTGCGGTCCTTGCTGGAATTCCGATTGAAAGATCTATGTTAGCGCGGTTTATCAAAATCAACTTAGTTAACGTTTACTCTCATCCTACATTTTAAAATTTATACAGGCTGGGAATATGTAAATAAATAATTTTCAACAAAAAAGAACCGACTTCAACCATGAAACGTAAAAAGGCAAAGTAAAAGACTCTCTACGATTTTCGAAACTTCCCCTCTAATTATTTGGGATGATATCATCATATCCTGGTTTTCCTTATCATGAGACCACCCTTGGGATATCTTCTTTCCATGAAAAAATAAAAACGTCCAATTGATTCACAAACGATGAAGTCATCCGCGAACACGCTTAATAAACCACGCTTAGAAAACTCCTCATTGGGCCGTATACCAATGAGGAGTTTTCTAAAAAAAACTATCTGTCAAAAATATTGAGAAATTATAGATATGCTATATTACATTTTTGTTTCTCTTCGTTCGTCTTCGGACTCGCTCCTTGCCCGGTAAGTTTTTAACACTATACAAATACCAAATTGACAAACCTCCTCCTGTTCTGAAGCCGTTTAAATTTAAAACCTTGACGAAATACTAAACTACTTGCTAAATTAATGAATCCGAACTGAATATGGACATACTACCAATAATAAAACATTTCACTACATAATCCTTCAGATGTAGTACCGATTCGAAACTCTTCGTAGCATCAAATCCTGCCATATATATAGTTTTATACTTACGGGAAGAATTTGAACGCCTTGATAGTGAAACCTCTCTTGGTGAATGCTTCCTTTATGTCCTCTTCAGAGACCGTGGCTCTGAAACATACGATTGTCATGTAATGGCGGTCGATGGCCGGTGATGGGATCACACTGGGTACAGAATGGGCAATAACTTACGGAATGTTCGATAAATGCAGCGTGGCGCTCGGTGGGTAGATGTTTTGATAGTTTTTGCTGCCCGGCTTCTTGAATCTGTGCAGCGGGCTTTGAGAATAGTCCCTGGAAATTGAAACGGGAATAATGCTGAAGTGTTTCGTATGTAATAGTTCATTCAAATAGTAGTGACCTGTAGATAAAGAAAAACCTGTAATTTTTTAAAGTTTCTTTATTTGTTGAGTTTATTTTTGTACATTTTCGTAAGGATCTATAAAAATAAATGAAAATCACGCAATGGTAATCTTATTGTAATGAATAATTTCACGTTTGTAAATAGAAAGTAGGAAATTTCATTTTTATTATTTTATATATTCATTATCTCTTTTCCTGATTCTCGGTGAAAAGTTCAACCCTTGATACAAATATGTGTATTAAATGCCCTGCGCGTGTGCCGCAGTCGCTCATGTAAGAACCAAAGTACTTAACGAGTAAGCAAGCGGTAGAGATACACACACTTGTGAGGCGTGCGACTTACAAAGTGTTAAAAGTTGTTGGGATCAAACGAACTTGGCAAAAGCAGCGGGATCGGAGAACGCTCTCGAGAATTAATTACAATTATGATTGCGATATTTCTTCGCGAGGTTTCGGTAGCGACAAATTTCCAAGGAAAAAGAACTTTTTTAAGTGGTATTAAATATACGGCGACAACCGAACGTGGCAATTTGGAAACAAATACACGGCGCCTTTTTCAGTACTTCGATATTCAAATTGGAGAATAGGTAATAAGAATAACATTTTGACCGATTTTATGTCTTGTGTTTTGTCCAGTAGTTTTGTAATGTTTACTAATGTATTCTACATTGCTGTACGCAAATACATCGTTATAGACATGATCTGACATGGAATTCTGTAGGCTCCTATAACAAAGTATAAATAATTTGACTATCCCATTTTAGTCTAGAACACTCCAAGGTTTTTAATTTTACTGCCAAAAAGTATTCAAAAGCATCGGTTCAGTTATAAGTAAACAGAACTAGAGAGCGTCTGTGCCTAGTAATCCGGTACTCGGAAGGTTGTGGGTTCGAGACCCGGCTACTATACCCGTGTACTATGCGTGTACCAATAGGACACTTTCATTCCTGTTTATGCAACTCCATTTTTACAAAACTAAGTCTTCAGTTGTACAATGCGTAGTGTTGTGGTAAGCAAATGTAACAAACCTGGTGAGTCCGGCGTCGGGCTGACCCTCCTTAGGCAGCTGCACGGTCTGGTGCTTGCTGAGCATCACTCGCATCGCCTTCCCGAACACGCGGAGCTTGTCCATGTGGGTCATTGCTGCGTTCAACATCATCATTAGGGTAGGTACATACCCTACTATCGTTATCGTCAATGAGTTTGGGATTTCAAATTTCAAGATTTACCTACGTATAGTTCCTTTGCTTCAATACATAGTATAAAACAAAGTCGCCTCCCGCTGTCTGTCCCTATGTATGCTTAGATCTTTAAAACTACGAACTAACGCATTTTGATGCGGTTCTATAATAGATTCTAGAGGTTTATACACAAAATAAAATTTGCCAGGTTAAAGGTTTCAAAACTAGTTTAGAACAATTCACAGCCTGGAATGTTGATGTTTAATAGTAAGTCACCATGTTTTATATGGACATTATGGACAAAATAATGGGATGAAAAGCATATACCTATTGTAAAAGCTAATTATCTAGAACTATTGTATGGGTAACTCAAGACCATAATCCGTAATGGAATGAACAGAAGTTTTGGAGTCACATTTAGTCTGACAATAGGAGTTTAAATCGACAATAAAGCTGTGCTGTGATAGACGACCATATCTTTGAGATTTAAAGTTAAAAATCAGCACTTCTTTGACATATTGCATCACACTTCTTTACATCACACATCTTTGAAATATTGTTTGCTGAGAACATTTTTTCTTATTTTGATGAAAAATAAACCTGTATGATTTTATTTTCCATGCCTGCACTGCCTTGAATAAACGTTTTATTTTGCAGTTCAAGTTACTTTATGAGACAAGTAATCTTATAGAAAATGTATATGCTAAAGATTCAAGCACCCGGAAGGGGAGCCGATTGGCGAAATTGGAAAAAATGCTACGTCAGTAATCTCCCACACATGAAAATATTATTATGGACTCTGAATATTGGTATGAGGGAAAAGGTTAGACTATATAAAAATAAAGTACCATATTTATTAAGATTGTAAAGTGTTATAAATATTTAGGTAATTGATTAAAATAGTTGAAACTTTCGCATACCGAGATGAGCCTGATGAGGTTCCGCCATCTGAACCAATGCAGAATCCTTTTTGTTGTAAAGAATCTTCACCCGTTGCACGTCGCCATACACACCTAAATGTCAAAAATGCCGATTACAAACCACACCTAGATATGTATGGAATAGATATAATAATTAATAACCTAACTATATATTGGCAGTAACTAGTTACCTAGCAGCTAGCAGTTAGCTATTT
The DNA here is from genome assembly GCA_012932125.1 of Conopomorpha cramerella. Classification (NCBI taxonomy): domain Eukaryota; kingdom Metazoa; phylum Arthropoda; class Insecta; order Lepidoptera; family Gracillariidae; genus Conopomorpha; species Conopomorpha cramerella. The sequence goes on from SJJU01000817.1 coordinate 41,178, forward strand.
CTACCATAAATAATAAATATCAACATAAAGTAATGAAAGTGTAGTGGCATTAATCTAGACAGTGGAAAATTATACAGGAAGGAAACAAATTGGAACGGCAAAACTTAGCGTCTGGTCACGTTAAAGCTGTCAATTATGTTTAAGAAGTTCGGCAGCTCAAGGCTTCAGCATTTCGTTTCGCCAAAGAGCTGTTCAAAAAATTTCAAAGTTGAAATTTCGCCGGTATTTCCCAGTGGCAAGCCAGTCAAGTTAATTCTCAAGGCTCCGGAGGGTGAAAACACAGGACCCGTCCAAAACTGCCTGTCGATTTTCGTACTGCTCCATTCTTTTATTAACCACACATCAAACGTCTCAGTACAAAAGGGTTAGATAACGGCAAACTGGCACGGAATTGACGGCTCCGAAAAACGGGAGAAACAATAACGGTAAACAGACAACACTAAGTTAGGTTGGTTGGTACATATGTAGTCTACATCTAAAAGGTGACTGAAACACAAATTGTCATAGTTAATGAAGCGGTCGGGTTATGAAGCCAAGCTCACATAGATCGGACTGAAGCGGTTATCAGAACAGGAGTCGAAATGTTAGCTGACAATTTGTCTTCCAGGCGACAGGGCACAGGGGTTTATTAATGTTTTAATATAAAATATGGAATGTATGTGCACACGTACCGAAAAGGGTAAAGAGAGCGTCAGGCGTGACCATCTAAAACAATAGGAGAGAGAAAGAGACAGTATTATATAAGTTATAATGAAATATATTTCACATTGTATCTATATGTATATAAAATTAGCAACTTATTCAAAACAGTTTCAAACAAAAACTTATTTGGTGTTCAACAGTCAGTAACGTTGTTTGGTTATTAGTGGATGCATTAGTTGAATGTTTGTACCGAATTATGAAACCCATATTATGCAAAGAGTAAATAGATACGTTACTGGCTGTTGTTTAGTGGCCGAACAGTCGGTCAATAGATGCAGTCGATGCTCTGTTTCCAATGTGTTCATTGTTTGCGTTTGGAAAACATTTGTGGAAGGTATAGTTTAGAGATTTGTCTGTAATGTTGATTAAAACATCAGTCATATTCAGGGCGCGTTGAGGTAGGGACCACCACATAGAGACCAGGGAAACATGGTTGACTCATTTATGAACAGATAAAGCTTGAAAGATCGTTTTTATGGGACACAGATGCTTTGAAAGTAGGTTATCAAGAACCACACACAAAGAAATGAGATCCTTCACGCGGATGAAAAAATAAATATTTTTCTCTAAGTACGTAGAGATCTCATCATATAAAGTAAATATTACAGTTTTTCAAAGCAGGTACTTGTAAATCCCAGAGTAAACACGAGACTATATTGTCAGTTGTTGAGCAGTACTCAAACAACTGTAAAAGCTCTGAAATTTTATAGCGTTGCTGTCCATCGAAACAAAAATTCATTTCCCGAAAACCTTAATGAAAAGTGTGAATTATTTTACGCGGAAATTGCTCTTTTTTACAACAATAAAGATACTCTGAACTGTTCAATTTAAAACATCAACTCTTGTCAGTTAAAAATGTACAACGGAATCTAGACAACCTGTATGAAATCTACGGAAAAAAATTGTCTAACCAATAGTGATTTTGCTGTAAAATCATGATTTCCTTTCGGCCATGTCGTTACGAGAACTACAAATTAAAAACAAGTTTAAATACTCATCTAGCACTGAATGAAATGCCAGTATAGCATGGTTTGTCTTTTTAGTTAGTTAAACGCGATTAGAGCAGAACAAACGTTATTTGCTCCGAGTACTGCGCGTGAGAAGTTAACATTTTAAAATATGGGTCCTAGTTTGACATGGCTAAGGCACTGACACGCGCACGATTGTCTTTTTAAAATAAAATGAAAATTGAGCAACTTTTTTCAGTGGATTTCATGTAGGTTATCTGGTAGGTTATATGCTCAAATTAGACTTGAACACTGTACATCTTTCAGAATTCGGACCTAAATCCTGCGCATAAATGTACTCTGTCTGAGTCGTTACAAACGTTTTTTTTCTCGTCATAATGAACATCTTTTACAGTGGGGACAATGCTGGAATTTGAAAAAAAAATTACCACCCTCATACAAAATATGAACTACCTATACAGAAAAAAAATATTTTGTTGAAAAAAATTATTTTCATTTCCCTGCAATGTAACCATAGTAAGAGTTGTACATTTTGTATACCTACGAATTCTAATCGTGTTGGACAACATTCGACCAGTAGTAACAGTAGGTAAATACATGGGCAGGTAAGTAAGTACCTATTTATATGTAATGTAACATACCTCCTCGTTGAGGTTGGAGACGAGCAGTACGGTGGCGAGCGGCAGCGGCGGCGCGGCGGCGAGCGCGCGCAGCGCCGGCGACGCGGGCGTCAGCGTGAGCGCGCCGAACGCGGGCAGCCCCACGCCGCCCACGCCCACGCCGTACGGGGACGCCAGCCCCGAGCCCAGGCCCAGGAACGGCGGGGCCAGACCCACGCCGCCCGCTGTTGGAGGACGGGTGACGCGTGCTCAGTACCCACTTGTTATACTTGCTACTACACAACTTACATCGCCACTCTCCCAGAGGGTTAGGCATGCCAGAGACAATCGATCTGCATTTGCTAGGGTCCCTGACGTTTTTCTTTTGATTTTTAAACATTTATTGGACTATTCATACGTAAAATTACTACAAGAACTTGAGGTACGATGTATGTGCACATCGAGACACAATAAGTTAGTAGTCATATTTAATTACGCAGTCGGGTATTTTTAATTTATACCTATATACATTGTATGTATGTATGTACAAAAGTGTTTATCTCCAAAAAAGTGCAATAACAGATAAGTATAACCATAATCCAAAATGAGTAAGTCGGGTAAGAAAGAGGCTGTAATGTAACGAAGGCTGCAAATCCTTTTACAGGTAACAAAAAAAATAAATAATCGAAACGTAAGTAATTAGTACTCAGTTTCGTGGAAAAAAAACTGTGCTTAGGCGTAGGGAGTAATAATTTGAAGAGTGCTGTGCGTGAACCGTGCCTCGTTCGAACAAGTGACTAACTCATCCTGGATGCGAGGGCCAGGGCCAGGCGCGCCCGGAGAGGCGACATCAACTCACTGGTCAACAGCTGGTGAGCGTCGCCGTCGCCCGACGGCAGGGTCGGGTTCGTGTAGTCGCGCGACTTGTCATTGTTATACTTGACGTTCAGACACGTCATCTTGCTGTAGTCAATGCGCAGCGTGCAACATCCGTTGTAGATGTTCTGCCCGTCCAATGCCTGATGACAAAAAAAAAAGAATAAGTACCTATCCAAGTTTCGATCACATCATGTAAATTACCCACTTTATTGTTTATTTATAGTCTCGGTAAGAAAATAAATCTCATTTCCTCGTAGCGGCGGGCGGCAGGTATCATTTTTAGGGGACGAAAATTCCATGTGGCAATTCACGCGCTATTCTGTTCCTATATAGGGGAGGAAACCATGTCACGGAAAATAGTTTCTGTTCGCTCAGTTGACATTTTGTTTTGTTGATCCCCAACTGTGCACAGCTGATATCGGAAGCTCCACAATGGACTGGGGCTTTCAATCAAAATCGATTAGGAAATTGTCTGACTCTGAAAGGCGATGATTTATTCTGCTGTCGGGAAAAACGTTTACGTGGTACTACGTTGGTAATATATAGGTGTAAAATTTTAAATACGTGTAGGTATACGACGTTATGGAAAGAAAGGATTTAAAATGTAACAGAAAATATTGTTGATCTCTGAACCGGTTTCCACGGAAGCGTGACCGGCTTCAGTGACCGCAAGTAAGTCTTCGCTTTTGAAAGTCGGTAGGTAGGTACTGAAATATGTCGGAGATATGATGCAACAATGTATAATAAAACTCAATATTTTACAATTTACAATGAACACTAAGCATATGCAAAGTAGCTACTTATGTTTGATCTAAATATGGGAAAAGGAGATACGAGACTAAAGTATGGTATGTAAACAGGTAATTTCTAAGCAGGCTCAAAACAAAGACAGACTGCGGTCGCGGGTGTACTTCGACCTCCTTGTAAACATTTTAAGATGGCGCCAAAAGTAACGCGAACTTCGGTATCGGAACGCGGGGATATTGGTTGTAGATTTAATAAATTTCTGTTCTATATGCAAATGGGACCCCTGATGTGTAGACGTGAATAGATTGGCTCGTTTAAAGCTCAACTTATATGGAAATGTGAAATGTAGGTAAGAAAGCGCGGAAGAACGCGCGCATGAGTAATTAGTTTTGAGCGATTCGTTTTCAAAGCTCAGGGCAGGAGAACCCATCTCTATCGGCTTCATTGTGTTCTATACAGTTACAGATTGTGGGCTAGCTACACCATAATTGCCCCTCTCGTCGCATTAACTTTGTACAGCACCAACAAACTGTTTGATCGATATCCGTTCAAATATCAATTTGCTCAATTGCATTAATGAGCAAACAATGTTTTGAGGTAATGAATATTGAACCGACCGTTTGATAAGACGTCTTTGCAAAGACAAAATGTACCACTGTTAATTTAATACCGCCCCGAGAGGAGGAAAATATCAGTTATATTTTCAAAGTCACCAGCTTAACAATAAAAAATGGAGAATGAGACAAAAGGCAAAGAGGATTTTGAATTGTAGATTATTTCTTTACTTTTATGTTATAAGCTTTCTCAGTAAACATTTTTTTACTTAGCCTGTGGATAGAATATTTTATGACTGATGAATAAAATCTGTTTGGATTGAGCGGAGTCGTTTTTATACACTAAGATTAAGCAGACGTCGTACACGAGGTATGTTCACTTTATGGTAAAAGTGTGCGGGCTATTGTTTAACGTTAATATTCTTCATATGGACATTTCGCCGTTTATAGGGCATTAAACTATGAACCGGAAATACGAAGGCGGGGGTAATAATCACTCAGACGTTTTTATTATGCAACTTCATTAACTTGCCTTGAGTATCGATAAGGGGAGGGGCTAAAATTCATTTAATCTTTATTTGCACACTCAGGAGGGCCTCTGTAATTGAGGTAAGAAAAATATATTGGGTAGAATGACAAGGTGATAAAATGACAAACGTCACGCCCAATCTGATATTGGCCTCTTTAACTGCGCGCGAAACGCGAAGCGAAAATCGGGGAAGCCGGGAAAAGTAGCCATTAAGAAAATGTATTGAATCTGACAACTCATTTGGATAAGTAGCGTTGAATTGATAATATCTGAGATAGAATTAAAGAGATCACTGATCAGACAGACTTTGTTTTACACAATTTCGTTTCAGGTGTCTGATGTTGCCAACTTTGTTTGGTTTGTAGTTTTGTCTGGGAGTGAATTGTCGCGCAAGTCGCGTTCCATTCTAGTTAAAGGTGTCATTAAAACAAATTAAGACGTGATTCGTTTTAGTTCCAAAAACCGGGTTGTTGAGTTGGAGCTTGTTCCTGGCGGGCGGCGAGAGCGGCGACGGTGGCGGCTGCGCGAAGGCGTAACAAGTGTCCGCGTTGTATTTCTTAATCACGCTTCCTCTAATTGTTTTATCTCTAGCTCGTTAGAACTCGTTTAAGCAAAGTCTTCTTAGTGAAGGATTAAGTGCGGTCCGCCCTAATCCCCCATCCCCTCTTGTTAATTCCAACGGTTTTTCCGAGAAGCCGAGATAAACGTTTTTGTGGAGGCCACCGAGCTCATGTTTAATATTTATAAAAGTGCACATCGCTCACGGAGCGGGGCATTGCCGTCCGCTAGTACCTATGCTCAGGGCCTTTTATCTTGAAACAATGTAAGTTGGCCTCTCGTCTTCAGGAAATCCTTCGTCAGCGTAGACTTAGACTGCGAATAATCTAGGGAACCTAACGTGTCATCCAGTGAACTAAAGATTACCGCAACAACACCGTAGCTGGTGCAACGTTTTTTGCCCAGTGTGTTGCCTTGAGTGCTGCAAAAATTGCTTCTTTTTAATACCTGACTGGGAGACTTGACTTTCTAGCTAGCAGGTGCCTCTATTGATGAAGAAGTTTGTACGCAATATAAAATAACGATCGTGAAGCGTGTGAATAGATTATTTCAGAGACAGTTGTCTATTGTTTTTTATCGTCCGTTTTTAATGCAACAGTATTCTAAGTGTACGATTAAAGGGTAATAAAGATAAGTATCTAATTGTCAGTAAAATTAAAATACAATAAAGATACTACTATAACAACATAACCATCGCCGTGTATATAGAGTCTATACAAAATCAACGAACTAAGCACTCCGCTACAATCAGGATGTGTACACACGGTGGTGGACTATTTGCGAACATCCCCTCGCACCATTTAACGATGTAATTAATACTGTAGGTTAGGCTAATTGTGACGACAGCGTGATGGAGGGTAGCGTGACGTCACCGTAGTCGCTGGCGACTGCTGCGCCCACCTTTGCAATCTACACGATCATAAAAAAGTTAAGTGGATACAAGCAAAGGTGAACAACACCCAACAGTATAAATTATAACTATATTACTTACTCAGTTCAAGAGTAAATGCTTGAAATCGTAAGGTACTTTGACAAGTTTCTGTATCTTGTCTGTGTGCCCGTTTTCCATCGTGCCCGCTATTTCAAATATTTAACATGGTTTATTCCTATATCAGCGACAAACAGGAACTTTCCGACGTAAAAATAATATGTTTCTGCTGAGAGAATCCGCGGCACAAACAACGCAGTGTAAGCAAGATTTTCAAAGCAAGCAGTTTTCTTTGCCGCTACGTACCTTCGAGTATTTTCATAAACAAAGAGGCTAGTGTAACATTTTAAGTATGTAAACTATTTTAAAATGTAAACTGCTTTCATGTTCGTTATTTTAATTCAGAATCTAAAGTTCTTTTCTTACAAGAAAAGAGAACTTAGACTTCTTAGGAACCATTTCAATCCTACTAATAATACAAATGCCGAATTTTGGGACATTTTTGTTTAATTTTCACGTTTCATACTTCTGAACATTGTAATATAATTACATATCCCGAATTCAACAATAGGAACGAGAAAACTCGCGTGGGCAGTGTTACTCCTGAATAAAGTCGCCTGTGTTTCTTTATTATCCCAAATATAAAATATCATTGAAGTAACTCGTGTTTGCACGAAAAATATTGGAAAATATAAAGGCGATGACACAAAGCAAAGTGCAATTTCAGATAGCAAACAGCAGACCGCACCTTGAATCTACAACGGTTGGATTTCAAATAGTGATTCAAGAATGGAATTTTCTTTACCGATACTAAGAGAAACATGGTAACTTTCATAGAGGAAAAAAATGTAGAATAGTGTCTATGCTCGGGTACTCCAGTACACAATTCAACTCGTGAGTATCTTGAGGTTCTTAATTGTACAATACGATACATTACGCTATGTACAGGGATTACACAAATTAGGTGCGTAATTACACTATCGATGTATTGGTCCGCTGAGTGAATTCGTGTGATACATTAATATTCGGAGCGCATGCATATTCTCTTATTACTAAACAAGCTGTCAAGTGATTCACGATGCAAATCGGCATAGTCGGCTGAATAGATAGTTTAGATGTCGTCGACAATGGTAATATGAGTGATTATATCACGGAGATGGTGTTATGGATGAGCTCGATTGTGGTCTCCGGGCACTGTCTGGTTAACCCGCGCCATCAATCATAACTTACTACTGGAATAGTGCACCGGTGCTCTGATTAACGGCACTGGGCGCTGGTAAAGGATTGATTACTATGGAGCCTTTAATACACTTCGCTTTTGTTTCATTCGCACCAATCGCGTCGCTGCTGTAGCGTAGTTCAGAATGCGTGCCGGAGGATGTTACATTCAAATTGGTTATTTGGTATTGTAAAGTCTGAAACTTTTATAAGAGATACACAAACATCGAACATGTCATCGATTTCAAAAGCTGGATAACATTTATAAAAACTTGTACACAGTTCGGGAAGCGAACCGGGAATTATGTTTAAAAATTACAAAATGCATTCTACGAGTATTTCATAATATTTAATTTATTTAGCAGGTATTTGTAATTAGAAAATTACTGTTTTACTTTATATCTTCAGGCAGATATTATTTTTATTTAAATCGATGGCAAGAGAACAGGTCTTCGAATCTCTTCCAGTTTCGGACTTGCCATATATAGGTAACATTCGGAAGGCATGTTTCTCTTAGGTATCTTCTAAACTGACAAGGGGCCTTTAAATTAAATATACAAATTATAATCTATAAGACAATTATTTCTTTTATATTTTGCATTGTAAAAAATACAGCTGGTATATTTTTTTTACATCATGGACCAGCACGGCACTTTTTTCGTCTATCAAAAATGTATTGTGTGTATGACATCCGTTTATTTTCCTTGTTCCCTTCTTATCCGGTGCCGACATATTTCAAATCGCAATTAGCCATTTCGGATGGGTTCCCCCGCCGTAGGACCGGATTTTCCCCGGGTGATTTTGGGTTGACATAAAAATTCCTTGCGCAAAGCGCGTCAGGTAATGCCCGCTAATGTAATGTGGAGAGAGCATTGGTCTGGGGTACATGATAGCGTAAGCTTCTTTGAGGGAAGATTTGAAAGCTGAGTTACAGGTTGATGTCAAGGATTATAGAGATCGGGAGATTTACCTTCTGGTTATGCCTCTTTTAGCGCTCTAGCCGTTTTCACTTCACTTTGACCACCATTTACATACGTGGGGGCTTCCAATTTACTCAACATCTCCACGGTATTCAGCTCCAATTTCTTGCATCGTTGCATATATTTTAATGGTATAGAAAATATGAAATATGGACATTTGGAACTTGAGCTAGCGAATATTTTTGTATAATTATAGCGAATCAAATAATAAGTTACAAATTCACATATTCCTCAGGTCAGAAACTAAGTTTAGAGCTCCAGAATCTCTAGAACTACGTTCTGGGCTCTAGAGTCGAGAATACAGAGTTAGCGGGCCATGTTCTCTGCGGTGAACGTTCTAAAATCAACTCTACAAAGTTACAAATCCCTCATAATAGCACTAATAGAATCTCATTAGTAAGAGTTGAAAGCTCTAATTAGCAGTCTTTGAATTAGCGGTTTATTCCTTCATAGCTTTACACCACCTGGAAAGCTGCAGTATTATTGTAATTGGAATAACTGCGGGTGTATTAGTCATGTCTGCATTGAGTTTCACATGGAGTTCCTGAGTATGATAAACCTTTGTTACATTTTCTGCAAATTAGTACCCTAAATGAGCCTTTGTTCCTGTTTGTGTGCTTTGGAATAATTGCATGCTATTTTATATTAGATTTCGCTTCGATCACTATCGGTAAGTAGTTAAGAAATATAATTCAAAGATATAATCGTACCATAATCATTCAAGTTTAAGAGAAGAAGCGTAGGTACTAAAGTATGTTTAATGCGATATATTTACGACGTGTTTCGTTCGGAGGCGGAGGCTTTAAATTTGATGAAGTTGGTCAGATTTACTGGCCATTAAACAGCGTTAATAGACATCATGGTCTAGGAACGAACCATCAACAGTTTTTAACGTCTTTTCGTGTTTTACGGGAGATGTTATAAATGTGTTAATTTTAACTTTTTTAAAATTAATGTAATACGTATTTCTTTTATTAACAGTTAATTCATTTAAAGTGTGACCGCCGAAAATAAAGAAAATAATAAAAAAATATTACAGAAAATAATACTTGTTTATATTTATTACCTACTCCTCTATTATATTCATTACAATTGAATAATTATGTGTTTTTTATATTAAAACAAGGACATCGAAAACAATCTTGTCTCGGGGAACCTTGATTCACCAGGTCTCCAGGTAAGACCATAATCCAGTAAGTGCTAAGCTAAAAGATTACTGCCTCGTCGGGCAGCAATCGATAGCGCATTAGACGAACGTTTACAAGGCACTACCTTCCTACCCTCTTTCTACCGGATAATAAGTCTCCTTCCATCTACTCACTTGGATTCCGTTTTGTCCTTATTAGCTATTTTCTTTGTACTTTCTGTAAACAGAGAACAGATCTGTCCGGCTCTTATAATAAACGGTCGGATAGATGTTTTTTTTTCTTTCCAATAGTCTTCGATTTGTTGCATCTCATTTTCCCTATTCAGTAAGCCTCACTGACTAACCTCATCAGCAAAAATAATAAGGTACATACCGATTCTAACGCAATTTAAAAGAACTTAATAAAAGTTTAAGTACCAGTCCAATTGGTTTCGAATCACATCGGTACTGTTCAATCAATAACCAATCATTAGTGTTCTAAACGGAATAACGATCATTAGATCGTAAAGTGAATGCAGTAAGCTTTTCAGTAGTGAAATTAATTCAGTACAGCAGTGGAAGCACCACAAACAGCAACAATGGCAAAGTCCCGGCGCGCTGGGCCGACGCATTCATACCGACGACAGTCAATGGGACTTAGCGTTGCTATGTTTTCCCCGCGCAGTGATATCTCAATTTCACAAGAGGTTTCCCAGTTTGCGGGTATTACAGCCCCAGCGGCCGACTAACAAGCAACCAGAACACCGCACATTTAGTCTATGTACCCATTAGATACATGCACGCCGGGTATTACACATCGGAAGGATTTGTAACGTAATAGGCTTAGTATTCACGGCGAGCAGAAGTTACAGGAATTCGGGAACAGAGTGACGTATGTACCTATGTTATGCATGTTATAATTATATAGCTGGTATTAACAATAGTATATAGAGATACTTGTGTTATGTAATACCATATTGATGTTCGGGAATTCGAGGACATGTGAAGGTGACATGGCTAGTAGACGACTCGGTGATATATTGAATGCCAGATAGAAATGACATTTTTATCTGGTAGGAATTTCGCCTTTAAAGGCAATATACACAGGCGGAACTGGAAGGAAACCAGTAAAGCTATTTAAGTACTGAAAGTTCGATAAAAAAGTTGAACTTCAGTGTAATCAAAGTTAGTCAGGGCGATTCATTGCCGCCACGTGAGCGGAGGCAACTGAAAAGAAAACAAACCCCAATAATTATTATACTCGTGAAACAGAGTTTGCGGAAGCAACAAAACGAAATTTAATTTGCCCTGAATGCTGCATCAGAAATAAAGTTAAAACAGTGAGTGCAGTGGGCGCCGTGCGACGACCAACTTGTAACGCAAATGAATAGCGAATGGGGAAAGTTGGACGGGGAAAAATGATGTCCAAGTGGGGCACGGCCGCGCCACCTGCCGCCGACCAGCCCGATATCATTGTTATTTAATACAACACCCGGAATGTGCTTACTACCGCCGACGTCGTCGTCTCCACTGCCGCCGCCGCCGACGATGGACGCAAAGTGGGATGTCACTTTGTCATTGAATTTCTAAATTCGGAACTCATTCTTTCAATTCTTCAGATAAATAAAACAAACAATTCGCGTGAGCCATTTTTAAAGTAGGTACATAAATAAATAAGTATTTGTTGGATGTGTCTGGGTGTTTTATTTATATGTGTATTTAGAAGAAAAAATATTTAATGAAGTATATTTCGTAGTCTGAATTCTATATTACAAGTGCTGTAGCTACTTAACATGGGAGGAAGACAATGTGTGTGTTGTTGTACAAATATTTATTTATTTAAATAAGCAGTTATCGGCATAAAGGTGAAATGAATAGGTATAGGTAGATACTTACCGTTTTCGCAGTTTGCGCCGATACTGTGTCCGGGTACTGTATGAGTGCTTGGAATGAATCTGTAACAAGCAAAATATCATGAGTATCGATATTGACGAGGAAGCACGTAACGAACGCCAGGAATATTGCAAGACAACAGGTGTGATAATTTTATAAGACGCTACGTGCCGTGTTGAGGCAAATATCTAAGTAGGACGTTCAAACAAGGAGTAATTGGCACCCGACGCGGGGTTCGAGTGTTGTTGCGCGACGCCGGGATCGTGTCGCTACATTGTGTACGTCCTGCGCCGCGCCGGTGCGACGCGCCAGGTGTTCGCTACCTATTTTATCATCAAAAACACTTACCTACTAAATACTTTATACTTTTATTATCCCCGAAAATAGGAGTTACAACAAATTTATCGCTTCAATGTCCATTCGGACGCGTCGAAAGTTAGAGAAACTCTCGAGATGTCGTTTCATTACGGGGGAACACGACAGTTTAGCCTTTTTATTGCTCGTGGCGAAAGTTCGTATAAACAACGCGAAGACATAAACAAACCGTCTAAGAAGGTCATTAAATTAAGTAGAGTTTCGCAGAAAATGGACATAAAGTAGTGCGGTGGTACGAGGGAGGAATACGTCGGGGCGTGAAGGGCGACTAGTTCGTCGTCAAGTGTATTTACTGCGGTTGGATAAGGCCTAAACCCTCTAATTTAAGGCGAGAGCCGTGCGATCATGGCCGTCCGCTGGGCGAGCACATAAATTCACATTTTTGCGACGGGTGAGCGCCGCCACCTGCGCTCCGCGGGAGCTCCATAATGGGATATCATTTTGGAGATACAGTAAACAGATGATCACTCGTATAATACTAAACTTAACATCAACTTATACTGCTTACATCGTGGATTACACGCCTTATTCATATGGAAAAGTAACAGTGAATTGTCCAAATCGTAGAATTTTCTTTTGTAAGACAGTCCTATTGTATTTTTAGTTGAATTTATTTTCATTGCATTTAATAATGTCTCAAACACATATTTTAACCACATTATGCTATCATGGAAACATTTACATTTAAGTTACTAATAGCATAGTTTGAAACATACATAAAACAGCTCAAACCCCTCGAGAAACTGAAACAGGATTTTTTTCAGGACATTTTTCAGATTTTCACTTAAACAAGTAAACACGGTGCCACTCTATCCAAGATGTCTCCCTAAATTAAAAGTAACGATCTGTCTCCTGCATACATAGTTAAACGCTTCTTAGGAACCCGTATTTTCTTTGGGTCCGCCATTTGGGAGTACTAAAGTAGAATAGAATATAAGAGTATTACCGTAATAGCATAGCGTTTCGGCAATAACGCTACCCATATGGATTTCTATTTCTAAGAATCTTGGCAGGGCATTACTTTTTAACTGTGGCAAAAAAATATTTGTATGACAACCACACATAAGCCTTTCTGGACCAACTTTCGTGAAATACTGTTACGGGATAGTCTAGAATAACTGTCAGAAATTATTCCCATAGTTTTCGCCATCATTATTTACTTACGCTGGTTCGCCATACAGTATCTTTGTTGTTTTATAACATGAATATTACTCTTTTCATTTTACAACACAATTTCCTTCAACCTAAACACCCTATGATCCCTAAGATTATTCAAAGTACAGGCTAAAATTGCTTGGCTTACAATGATAGTTTAGTAGTCCTTAGAGTATTATCCATAACTTTAATGGTTTTAATATAAAGGGTCATTGTGAATTTATTGGCTACTTTGATGTCGTGCGAAGCGGCTGTGGCAGGGCCTCAAGTCAACAATTTGCTAGAAATTCCAATTCGGCTTTTTGATATTTATGTTCTTAATCCCCGTTAGCAAATTAATTTTGGATAAATTGGAATTATTTATGTATTTAGGATTCTGCTGTACCTACCACTGTGTCAGCTATCAATTGATGTTATAATTTTGATTAATAAAAGTATCATCCCTTAATATGATACGTTATCAAGAAAGGTGTTCTTCGGAATACGATTGATTTACAACTTTTGTAACTACGTATATGCTATGCTAGTCATACCCTTCCATGAATATTTTTTTTTGTAAGTTACTAAAATCGAAGTTAGAGCTTTGCAACTAGCTGGCGCCGGTAAGACTAAACGTTTCAATAAGGTATTTTCAGGTACGTGTAATGTTTTGTTATATAGGAGTAGATAGGCACTTCTTATTTGATATAACGAAGCTCGTAAATTAGCTATAACACAAAACATCCGTGTTCCTAATAAGAACTATTTGATATTCATTAGTTATTTGGCGTCGGATCGTTTTACCCATTTCAGAGTGTAATATCATATTGAATCATGTGCCAACCAATTATACCTTTACATGATACGCGAGACAGGCAGTGAGTAGGCAGGTATAATCTCCTTACCAACTGCCGCAATTAGTATTTCACGGGAGCAAATTCTGCATTTACCGTATCCCGTGCAAGTTTACGAACAAGGATTTAGCGAACTAATTAAAACAACTTTGCCCCCCCCCCCCCTCCACCACCAAAATCTCGACAAGACAATTTAATTGGCCCCAATCAATCTGTTCATCAAAAATTCAAACAGAACGCGCAATCACTTTATAGAATATTTAAACGTCAATCTCTGAATAAACACAAGATGGAAGTTGTGGTTTTAAATTAAAATTTCGTAATCCTCATTTCGCTGTGTAGCAAAGAGGTGCCCAGCGCCTATGTAAATATTAAACTGCGAGGTGCGGGCGGCGGCGGCGGCGGCGGCGGACGCGGTGGCCGATTACATAATAATTTGAATGAACCGGGAGCATCTTTGGAGTAAGCTGCCTGTGGTTCTGAATGCGTAGTTTGCAATTAATGCTCCCTTTCAGTCCGCTCCAGATGCAAAGTGGCGACACTTACGAAGTCCTCATTCCGCGTTGCACTCTTTGTTTCGTGACAGGTAATCGGTTGTTTTAGAAAAGAAATATTGTGAATTTAATCAAATAAAATGTGCATGTTTACTATAGGGCACATTTACTAATTTAATAAAGAAATTGAGTTAAGAGAAAACTTTAATATGCACAGAGAACAAAGTGACACCTGGCGTGTAACTAAAGTGCAAACTCCCTTAACCGCCGCGCCACGCCGCCGTCGTTGACGTCCGGTTTCAAAAATGCTAATCCGGTAAATTGATTCAAATTCATTCGCCGATCAAAAGTCCGTGCGGCGCGTATCACTCAATTGCAAACAGGGGCTGCATAATAATTGTTACACCTTTAATAAAGGCGAGGCGGAGGGCTGAGGCGGCACTGGGCCTCGCAGCCCGGATTACACACCACCTTCATTGAGATTTGTTCAGGGATTAGGGCAACGTCTGACGACTAACCTCCACGGAACTCGCTCGGACAAAGATAATTAATATACATGCAGGGAACGTGATCTGTCTGTAAACTTTCTCGCAAACACCACATGATTTAGGTGAACTGATACCGGTGGTATGGATGATGGATAATACCTGCATTCGGCCGCAAGTTTTCGATGTATACGGCTATCGAAATAATATATGTAGGTATACGATACTGCGTTATTTAGTAAACTCACAATACATAAAATATGGTGTGTGCGGTCTCATATCAGAATAATTATCTTCGCGAAGAATCACAACAGCGGAAGACACTTCGTGAACGGAATAAAGGAAATTTGTGTTAGTCTTTAACCAGATAGCAAAGTTGGATGACGAGAGGCACCTTCTATGTAGCAATTTTGTTTGAAGAGCGATGCAAGCCGGCCCGGCGACTAACGCTTGTTTGCGCAACCAAGTACCTAAGCAAAGAAAATTCGCTCTCGAACTTTCCGAACAAAGTTTTATTTTATTTTGATTACTTATTTACCCTCTTGGAGTTTTCTTTCAAGTGGGAAACATTGATATAGGTAAGTATAAATAAATTCCGAGTCAGCTAACTTTTCGACGATGATGTTGACTCCGCAAATATGGATATGGGCTAAATATTAAGCTACCGGTGCTCGTGAATCAAGTTTTATTTGTATACAGGAGCTTTGATAACCGCTCGAAACTTTTACAATTTGTTCACAAAATAAATAGAAATGAAATATAAAACGGCTAATATTAATTTCAACGGGGACGTTTGTTTATCTTTACCTGAATTTTACACAAATTCATTGTGAAAAACAAAGAGCGGTGGAGCGCGCCGTGTGAATTGAGGAAGTGATATTTATTCAGTTTTAAAATACTCTGACGTTAGTCGGCTTAAACAACTGTCGAATAATTCAGAGGAAAAAAGGCCCGGGGTTGCAGGTCCGAGGGTCGACAGGGAACGAATCTGTGTGGTTACAGAACAGTACACGATGAAAGTGAATCGGGACGAAAAATGTGGTTTATTTGTCCCCGCAGCCAGACAGAATAATTGAAGTAAGGATTTATATGAGCGGGAGCTGCGATCTATGTCTGTTTGGGTAAAGGCCTGGCTGCTGCTTCCCCTAACTTGCTCCCATCTGATTGCTACATTCATTTGTTTGCAAATGCTGCAACGTGGATCAACAAGTTTATGTTTTGTTCGTACGTTTTTTAAGGTTATTATATAGGCAGCTAGTCTTGTTAGTTCATTGATTTGTGTAGGAATAGCGCTACGCATTAACAGGGATTGAAATGTACGTCTCAATCCCACTCAGCTCCGTCACTCGGAGACGTTAATCTGAAGTCACGATGCTATTCGAAACCAATACACCGCACCGAGAAGCTCCACTTCTTGACAATTCAACATTCACATAATGCGATTAAACTGAGCTTGCATTCATAGGAATTTGGCTTGTATGATAGGTCAATAAGAAGGAGGTAACAGCAATCGTGCACATATGGGCGGTGATTACTGTAGGAATATCGCATACGAGTATCGAGTGCGAGCAGTCTGCATCGCGACTCGATTACCTAGTGCCGCTTCGGAAATTGGAAAATCGGTATTAGGGCAGAGCTCGAGTTGGGCCATACATTCAATGTGACGGGAATTGCAGGATGATAGACGGATTTCTTACCTGCACATTGATAGGTTAATATCTCTATTTTAGGTATATATTGCTTTGGCATGACGTTTGTGAACTATTCTCAGTGTAGTTGCTTACATAACGTTATAAACCTATTTAAGTATAGTTTATTAGTTTAAAATTGAATATCGAGCTTTTTGAATTACTTTTCCTACGGCATTGAACAAATAAAATCCTATACTAATTGAATATGCCAAGGATTGTTCAGTCACAGCACCTACTGATAGCGTGATATTAAATGTAAACTCTTTTTCTTGTTAAAAGCGATTGCAAAATACATATAAGTATGAGAGAGAGAGAGTCGAAAAATACTCGGGTAAGTTTAGAAAATATTTTATTCAATATTACCAGTGATATTAAATTTGAACAATTAATCTACATTGAGTCTCCTCCCTGTTGATCCAATTAAGGCGATTTATTAATTATCTCAGATTCCGAGCAAATCCGTAGGTAAGTTAGCAATATAATTCCCCGTAAGTAATCTCATTGGAGAAAAAATGTTGATCGTCCTATAAAAAGTTGCGTAATTTGATATCTACTAGGTTTGATATCTGTTTATTAAATTAATTAATTAGCGAGGCTGATATTAAAACATACTTACGGATGAAATTGATTTTTTAAGCGACTTCAAGGATTATGTATAATGTTCACGGATAATTTCGTCGTTTATAAAGCGATTTTGATGACTTTTCCTTTGGTGGAAAGAAGAAATTTAGTAAATAGTTATGATACGGAAATCACGGTTTGATGATGGCAGACCAGGTAAATGTAAATCGAGAAGAACTTTAAAAAATCGTTGATGCGATCAGAAGGAACTTGTTGAATTTAATTTTTTCTTGTTTAAAATTACTTTAACTTCCTTTTATTCGCCTGTAGTATTATTATGTTTTAATAAATCGGTTGTTTTCTTCTATTGTTACGTTTTTTTTTTCAATTCATTTGCTGTAGTAATTTTAAATCAATGTAACATTACTTCCTTTATTTAAAAATAAATAAGTACATATTTAATCAAAAAATATTATCTATCTTGACAAACGAACAAAAATAAATGAAATGATAAAACCTTTGTCGAACTGACTCACGTTTCTTCATTATCAACTACGGCAGTAAACCTCCTTTACCATTTTCTTGAAATAATAACACACACAGCCGCCGAAACTTAAGAGAAGTTTCACCCGGCCTCCAATCGCTAGTGAGCCGGTGGTAGCCTACACCTTGATAATTACCCATGCTTGGGGCACGCGGAACCCCCGGCTGGCTTATGAAATATGTACCCCACAGCCCCGCGCTCGCCCCGCGACCGGATTTGTTTAGGATATGCATGAGGGTACGGGTTAAATTTTAAACGGATTGCGCCCTTGGATTTCTGGGGCTATGTTTTGTTTAGCGGACCTATCACTAGGTGAGATCTCATTTCAAACTAAGCTGGATATGATGCCTTATTGGTATTACACGTGATGGGTGTGCTTAAAGTCGTGGACAAATATTTGATTTTGCGCACAAGATGATTAGTATTGCGGGTGGTTTTGGGGCTACCTTCATGTATCTACATACATTACTATATCATCATTTTCCTGCCCTTATCCGACGTAGGTAAAGTTATTGTAAATACCTACGTGAAATGGGATTGTCGACGTCGAAGTAAAGTACTACTTAATCCGCTCTTAACTATCGTTGGTTCCGAATTAGTATTATTTATCACACAATTTTCTTAAAATCCTTTTCTGACATAAATATCAGAAAAAAAGACATTGCGAAAGCGGTCCAGCTGTTCAAGCAGGATGTCGTCATCAAGGGAAAAAGGGATTTATTTATAGATTAAGTACCTAGAAACAAAAAAAAAACCTATTCTGTAACAATAATTAGTACTCAAGTATTGCTTCATCCGTTCATTTCTTTTATACAAACACAATTAGAGCCAAATGTCACTTGAGGAGTTATCTGTGCTTGAAGGGAATTTCAGAATAAGGTTCTATGGCATTGTACCTACTGTATACATGTATTGTGGTAGCCGTCGACTTGAAAACCGCGCTCGTAGCAAATCTCAAAAGGTACACTGCGCTTAACCCAGTTTTTTCGGAGACCCCTTTTAAAATGCAAGGGTTGTCAACGAGTGCGAAACGCAAAGCTATGAATGATTAAAGGACGACTTATATTCGTCGGACAAAAACGTGTAATTTATTATTTATACATTCACCATGTTCTTGTGCGAAGCGTGATTTGGACTTTTTTTTTGTTTATTAGGGTTGTAATTGCATTTTTTATTCAAACATTTTCGTTCCTATTTAGATTTTATTGCAGGAGAATGGTTGACCATATTGCCTTGTCTGGTAAGCTGCGAGGTGATCAACGATGGAGCAAGCTTTCCATTGGGAATTTTCGGTGCCCTTGTTTCTCTTAGTTATGACAGATGGCGTTAGCTGTATTAGGGGGACAAATGTCAACGAAATAACTATCTTTAGGCAATCAGTATTGAAGGTGACAGTTTTTTATTCTTTGTTTACATGTTACAAATGTGTCTGAAGTTTAAAGAACTTACCCAAATAATAAAAAACGTACTAAAATATAACTGACGGAAATAACCCTGGACACCTATTACAGCGACATCTAGATAATATTTTAGAGTTTGAACTCATTTATCAGGGTGCCGAGTGCCACACTCTCAAAGTTGCATCGTTCTGTCATCTTCGCAGAATACGATGTACATACATAGCTGTTTTACTACAGATGCCAGGGAAATAATGAAAGCGTCTAACGAAATCAGCAACGCACATCGTTTGCCGCTACGGTGACAGAGCGATGCAACTATCAGAGTGTAGTAAACTTAGGCCCCAGACTTATTTGACATAATTAAAAAAAAAATACACTTCACGCCTTTAATCCCAAAGAGGGGTAGGCAGAGGCACTTTCCGGGATATTCCCACCCACTTTCCCACCACTGTGATTCCTGTTAGAGCCAGGATCTACAGCGTGGCTCTAACAGGAATCACTAATAGGCAGAGGCACTTGCTAAAGCAAGTACCCACGGTTCACCAAGCGTATTTAACCCAACGTGACAGGGGGTGAGCCCATCGCCGTTATAGGTTCACACACCTTGTGGTGTGCGGGTTTCATCACGATGTTGTCCTTCACCGTACGAGCGTTGCGTTGAGTACATAGGCTCTGAAAAACAAGTGTGTGTGTGGAATTGAACCCGCGCCTCTTACTTATCAGCGTATAGTTAAATACAAGTTGAAACTTACTGTTTTTAGTGAAGGTGACGATCTTGAGCACTTTCCCATAACGCTGGAATATAGAGTAGAGCACGTCCAGCACTATGGGGTACAGCATGTGCTCGATGATCACACGAAGCACCGTGTTTGGACCACCCTGTAGGTACAAACATACACATTGACTAATAGTCTTTTTATGCAACTTCAAAAATGAGTATTTTTCAATTCAACCGTATACATGCTTGGTCGTTTAAGAAGTGAATTTGATGATTTTTTTTTTGTTCGAAAGAAGATATACATCCTATGTGGTCTCCCATGATAAGGAAATCAGGGATTTATGATAGCAAAACCGTTAAATCAAGAGGAACTATAAAAAACATTGTAAAGGTGGGCGACTAGAACTGGTTCAAGTCGGTTTTTTTTTCTTTAAAATCATCTTTATTGCGTATAGATATCAAGCGGAGCGTCCTCCATAACGGCGAATGTACTTTTTTATTTCTTAATTATGTATTTTTTTTAATAATTCTGTGGCGCTGTTACGAACGTTTTATTTCGTTCCCATGTGAATTTCTGGATAGAATATAAATTACTTTACTTAGGGACAATGCAGCATTGATATAATGAAATAATAACGAAATCCGTCCAGTTCTTATTGCGATTATTCCTAGATTGTAAAATTTTAAAATACAAATTAAAAAAATCGTATTTACAATTTTAGTAGGAGCGGTAGGTATTTGAGGTAGTTGAGTTACGTAGAGATGTAAGATTAACCATCATCACTGCACTAAGGTAGGTCCACCATTTTCATAGACTTTCTCCATTGCCTAACAACAACACACACCTTTACAGAATAAAAAAATGCTAAGAAAAATATCGACAGCTTTCGATTCCCCAGGAGTGTTAAATATTAAAGTTGGTTTCAACTTCCCAACTTGTTATAAACAACTTTCGAAGCTCTAACTTACAACCAAAGGAAATTGGTGGGTATTATATAATCTCTAATACTCGGGGTATTAGAGATAATATTAAAGACTTAGCTTTCCTAATTATCCACCGCGAATGAATTATTCAACTGAACTCCTGAGTACGTACAAGCTATGTAAATAGACAGAGGCCCTACATTATAGATAGTTGGAAAACGCTATTATAATGAATTCTAAATAATGTAAATGAATGGGAAGAACCATAATAAAAAATACAAAACTTATTTTATTCATTTAAATAATGCGCTCTAAATGGATTGTTTCCGAGTCGATGTCTAACTCGAGGATTAATAAAACATTTAAAAGAAAATTAGTTTTTCAACAACTTTCATGTAAAACATGCAACTATCTGTCACTGAGTTAATAGATAGTTAATAGAGATAAAGATAAAAAATGACCCAAAACATTTGATGTATTTTAGGTTTGTTGCGTATTTTTTGATTTTGTATTCTCAATATTGTTACGAATCTTTATTCTTTAAGCTTTTATTATTTCCGCATATAGAAATATGACTAAATGAAGACAGGAATTGATGTTTATAAAAAATTATTCGTTATTAATTTTGTTAAAAAAATAAAACTAAAAGAAATATATATAAAGTTAACTGTAACTGTTTTATTGTAATGTGTTGAACATTTTGTAAGTAATTTAGGGCAACTATATCGAAAAATAAAAAGTTTTAATTTCAGAAAACGAAGCTTCATATAGTGCAGTACAAATAACTCAAACATTAAAACGGTTCCCCTTCCGACTTTATGTTTATTTATTACGTTTATGAGAGTAGAGCCTGATGTGGGGACACAATCTATTGAAACACCGCAAAGTCATACATTTCATACAACAAATAGAAGTAAAGACTGACTCACAGTTTGGTAATAATCGGCACGGAATCGCAGAGCCGTTAAGACTCGAAGCCATGGTTGTTTTAATCCCATTTAATTTACATTTCACCGTTTATATTTAGGTGATAATTTATGGACATGATTTTATAGGCATTGTTTTCTTTACACCTAATGTTTGGTTATGAAAATGACGTTCCGGGTATAATAAATCCGAGTACAGTCACAGTTCAGGGTTAAGCGAACGTTTTTGGAAATAAAATAAATATGTTACAATTTGTTTGAAACTAAGAAATTTCCAAATTAATGTTAAACAATGACGTAACATTTTAGGATTTTTGCATTAAAAAGAGCGATGCATTTGTTCCTAATATTTTAAAAAGATATTGAGTATTGTTGTTTCGAACTTCTTCACGGTAAAACTACTGAACGGATTTTGACGAAACTTGTTGCAGGGATAGGATTATAATCTGTATTAGGACAAGGAAAATTCATAGTTATATTTTCTACCCAAATTATTATGGCAACGAAATAAATGGTATGAACTACCGGGCACAGCTAGTGAAAATATTTAGTTTGCTTGTACATGAAGTATTTTGGAAAAAATGTTTATAGAAATTTTGGCTTACATACATAATCACATTTGAATTGAACAAAAGTGACACAAAACGTGTCATTTTATGAAATTGAACATTAACATTAAACATACAAAACTTATATTACAAAATTGGCATGTTTCGTATTGGGTCCCTTTTTGTTCTAACTATGCGATATATGTACGTCACGCCCGTTCCACACAGGGGCAAGTAGAGACTACGGACCATGTCACAATCGTGGTAAATATCTTTGAGAGGAGTTAACATCGGGCGGGATGGTGGTCATACGTTTGTTCATACTGATTAAAAAAAAACCCGGAAAGAAACCGGAGGTCATGTATGAAAAGATGTATGAATGTAGACGAAGCAAAAGGAGTATGTCAGGATCGTGACAAATGGAGATCTGTAGTCTCTGCCTACCCCTCTGGGAGACTGGCGTGAAGTGTATGTATGTATGTAACAAAAAAAAAGTTTTAGTGAGAGTCTCTAGTCGTTTGAGGCTTAACGGATGTTCCCTTCGAAAATAAAGAGTCAAGTTCAACAAACCTGTATTTCAGTGCCCCCGTTAGCTGGCTGCAGGGCGGTGCCGGCGCCCGCGACGAGCGCCGCGCCCGCCGCCGTGTTGGAGATCACCTGCGCGGCCTGCAGCGCCGCCTGCGCCTGCACCGACTACAACAACACACCCATGTCTAACATCGTTCAACTGTTAACACAGTTTTCATGATTTCAGTAGACAAAAAAAAATCCTTTGATCTTATATCATTTACCAAGATATTGAAAATCCTGTTGCTTTAAATTATGACAGGCTATCTACGTTCATTGGGGTTTCAAGATGTTACAGCAATAAAATGGAGTTAGACTAAATTTGGAGTTATTTAGTTTAGTTAGCTATTTACTTCTATGAAACATAGCTACGATACCCACCTATTTACATGATGATATATTATGTTGTTTTGACTATCGGGATAGACTAGTTGACAAAGTCGAAAAAAAAATACATTTCACGGCTTTTAATCCCAAAGCGAGGTAGGCACACACACAACTTGTGGTTTTCATCTTGATGTTGTCCTAACCGTAATTTTCCACTACCTTCTTGGTGCTTTGTTTACGCTTGTGCATTAACAATCACCACTCACTTGACCAACTTGCATGGCTAAAATTGTCTGCAAAACTTTTTCGCCTCGCGCCAAAAGATTTGTTTTATTGTACCTTGTACCTATTTGTACGGGGATGAAGTGAGACACAGTAGAATACCTACAATGTAAGTTTCATGCTTGAAAACCAAAACGAGAGGTAACTCTTCGGAATTCGCCAATCCAAAGACAACATTCCGAAATCGTTATAATCCTGACACGCTGTGTTCACCAGATATGCGAGACAGAAAAAAAAAAATACAAATCCCTTTATTTTGAATAGAAATGTGAGACACAATGTCTGAAAATATGTCTGGGATATTGGATCAACGGCGAGTGAAAAAAGCGGGTGCGATGAGATACCTTCAGTGTTGTTTCTTTGGAGAAGGCCGCAACGCGCGTAGCCCCCTCCAAAGCTTTGATCCTATATTTTCACATGGCTTTGTGCGACGACGGCCTGACAAGCGGGCAGGCAGGTGGGACACAAAAATAAGGCTTTGACCGTGTCATGGTAAGCCTGCCGCCGACGGCAAAGCTTCGCTACAAATTCGCGTTGACTTGCCCTCCCTCGTATTTTTACGCGAGTAACACATTATTTCCCTTTTCCTCATAAAACACATAATTTGTTTTCATTTGCAGCAAGCAGTGCAATTGAATAATATATAATATTTAACATTTCCAATTC
The DNA here is from genome assembly GCA_012932125.1 of Conopomorpha cramerella. Lineage (NCBI taxonomy): Eukaryota > Metazoa > Arthropoda > Insecta > Lepidoptera > Gracillariidae > Conopomorpha > Conopomorpha cramerella. The sequence goes on from SJJU01000817.1 coordinate 65,355, forward strand.
TGTTGAGTAAAGTTAATGGATGTAGCAAGATTCAAATATCGGTTTTCGTGGTGAAATATTTTGCAAGACGCTCGGTGCTCGGTGCTCGGAAGCTATTTGAAAAGGTTCAGGACGCAATCTCTCCCGAGCCCTGGTGGTCGCCGGAGCCACGTGACAAATAACTTGCCACTCTGCTGGGGAGCTCTATTCAATACTCAAAGAAGCCTTTTCCTTTGGATGATTGATCAAAAGCTATTCTGTCAAGTTTAGTGAAGGATTTTTTTAAAATGAAGCATTACGCAATCGAACAGAGATGTACCTAGGTATTTGATGTAGGAAAAGTGATTCAAGGGTCTATTTGCACAATAGTTGTTTGTTTCCTTCGCCGAAAAGTGTGCCTTACGACGACGTCATTATAACTTTTAATAGTGCGCGAATACAAAGAACTTGAGAAACTCTTGACATGTTCTTGTCGTTATGTTATCTTGCTCAACAACCTTGCGATTATGCTCAACACTTTTATGATGCGCATTCAGAAAAAACTCCTCATTTGTCCCGAATAAACTACCTGAGATAAATATATACGTGTGCGATGTCTTTGAGTAACGATCAATATTATGCTCGAGATGGTCCAATAACTGTAGGCCGAGGGTATAATAGGCGGCTATTTAAGCGAGCCCATCACGTTAATTAGCCGAGGTATTGACACAAGATTGTTTGTTCCCGGTGTTGACAATATCAGCCTAACATCTATTTGATTCAGATACTACTAAACATACATTAAAGTACATTATGTGTCAGCCATGTGTATATAATTCGCAACGTTGATATTATCTTTAATATGTTTATATTATAATTCGCACTTTAATTTTTAATACAAAAAAAATATTAAAAAAATACAAAGCGAAAGTCTTAATACGTCAGCTAACAGGAAGTAATCCAAAAATCCATTTTATAACAAGGTGACATAGCCGTGGCCCCGTCTATAAGAAAACCTTCTAAAGACTATTATGCCACGAAATGAGGTGTCTCGTGGAAAAATGAAGGAGCCCACGGTAATTTCTCATCATAATTTTGGGTAACAACAAATAAATTGTTCATTGGCTTTTGCTAAAAACGTCAGTCAGTGTTTGATGAAAATTGCTTGTGATGGGCTTCGCTTGGCAGATAAACGAAACTAATTAAGTGTCTTAATTAAACCGGCCTGACACAACGGTGTTGAGTTACAAGCAAATATTGATCCTCGCTGAGCATTGTGTGGATTTCGGCCGTCTTGGCACTCCTGAATCGCCGCCCCCGGGACAATTTGGCCATTCAAAGTCAAAAATTACTTATTCAGACGTTTAAAAGAAGTGTCGTGTCGACATTTTTAAGGATTTCTCTTTCGATCCTTAGATTCTCGGATACGATGTGTTATGCGATTATAATTTTATAGCATTATGATTTTATAGCATTATAATTACTATACTAATTGCATTGTTCACAAATTATTGTGGGTTTTCATTAAAAAAAGAATTACCTGTATTTCTGATATTATTTCCTGTTTACCTATACCTATTTCCATCTTCATAGGTTACACGTATGTAGTTAGTGTAATTTCCCAAAAACGACGCAATTTATTATTATTATTGTTTTACTAATAAACCCGGAAAAGAACATTTGCAACAACCGGAAACGTAGTGTTAGCTCATATTACCTTTTGAATAATAAAAGTTACGTTCAAAATACGCACATATGTACATATGTATTTAGTTTCCTAACAGAATACACCCGTGAATGGGGTAAGCGCATGCAATGGTCCTTCATAAGGCAACAAAGGTCAGATTTTCAAGCTGACTGCAGACTCTGCGGCTCGAGTTACCCAATTAGTCTCGGAGTTGGGGCGATTCGCCCACTGATACCTTGCTTAGTAGTACGGACTATGCAATGCACGGCCTATGCTGAGCAATGCCACAATACAATGAATACTGTGTCAGATCCAACCAAAAGAGAACTTGTATAGCTCAGCATGTCCAAAACACTACATGCAGCGGTTCCGATGAAAATAGCTATTTCAACTGAACTCAATCATTGTTTTGGTTGATTGTAAGAATTCAATTTTGTTTAATTAAAATGCTGGCACTTGTTTTTCGTGTAGAACATGATAGACAATGTAGAATAAGTATCGGTGCTACGAAACAGGATTGTAAAATTAACTTGCAATACTAACTAATTAAGTAATTAATTTCGTAAAGCCAGGAAGGTCTCAGACGATTATGAAGTATGGATCAAGAGAAAAACACATGTGTCATTTGTTATCATTATTGTGTTTCATAATAAAGAACGTGAGCCCCAACTTCTTTATTTATTCGCCAAAATATGTATTCTCTGTAAGGAAATCTTGAAGGACCAAAATAATTACTTACAGCATTACTATGTGTTTGGTCGGTCTTAAGCTCCTTGTGGTTGGAGAACTGCACGTAGACGGCCCTCCCGCGCAGCTGCGCCACGCACCCTCCGAAGTACGCCACCATCGCCACTGCGGCTATCTCTTCCGCCATTTCCAGGAACGCCTAAAATAACAAATATATAGTTAAATAAAACACCCACAAATGGCGCAGCACACCACTAAAAGCGGTGCAAAAACCCGCGATGGTTGTGCTATTGGTAGGCCCTGACCACTAGTCTAAATGCATTTTCACAAGTTTTGTTTTTACATTTGGTCAAGGCAAAGGACCTGTGTCTTCTACAGTCTACTTATGCGTTCCTATGATTTTTTGTACGGGCTCTTTTGAAAACTACTCTACTCCTCGAAAACTAACTTAGAAATTTTCTGAGATATTTTTAAAAAGTTCGGAGTATCATAATTTAAATTTACAGGTAAAATTAGGTTAAACTTTTACCGGTTCTGTGCTGTAATGGTATCTTTTAATTAAATTAAAAATGGCAAAAACAGCATGAGTTTGAGAAACTACAGTTTCATAGGAAATACGTTTGAGAATTTGGCAGTAAATCTAATAAGATGGATTAGAAAAAAAAATTACATACTTATATTTTCATTTTTTTAATGGCAATAGGGATAGGCATGTAATTCCTGCAATATTTCAAAACATATTAAAGCGTTCGAATTTGATATTTGCTAGGACCAAAAGTACCTACTTCAAACGTAAACAAACTATTTAAATTACAAACACAAAACGGCCGCGATATGATTGGAAAATGAAATCCTGTTGTATTAGTATTGTGTAACAACCAAATTAATTTCGCTTAATCATCAAAATGAGTGTACTGTCCGTAAGTAATCCGTCGTTGTACCTGCGGGTGCTGTACAAATTGAGATTCCTAATTCAATCGGCTTGGAGCGGGCCCGTAACAAATAATTTGCATCGGGATGTTTGGAGGATGAAACTCGACTTGTGGCCACACCGGGCTATGTGCTGGCAACACTAACGCGGAGCCGGTCTCTGTGCGGTAAGCTCAATGGCTACAAGAGCGCTTCATTCGTTTTAGTGATCATTTCATCATTGAACGCACCGTGGATACGGCACGATATGGTTTTCGAACCAATTTACAAATTAATAACTTCGTCTATTTCTCAATATCCGTTTTTGTCTATTATATACCTACTTCATGAAGAATTATTGTCAATAATGTATACCTATAATTTCATGTGATTATTGAAGGATAAACCTGTAGTAAGGTAAAATATTCAGTTTTGATTTATAATTTCATCCGAACGATGGATTAAGGGTAATTTTATCATTTCGTTTTAAACAGCTTTGTTTAAATGTGCATTTTACAGAATTGATTATTAATTTACTATAAGCCGGTTACAAGTAACTATTACCTACATACATGACTACCTAATTGATGAGTTTATGACTTAACTGTGATCATTGCAGTTTACATTAACAAAAATATATTTTCAACGTAAATCATAGTAAAAAACAAAGTCGCTTCCCGCTGTCTGTCCTTTGTATGCTTAGATCATAAAACTATGAAACCGATGTTGACTTTCGGTTTATAGTGTAATACGTGCATGTAATAGCAGATAAACACTCTTAAAAACCTATATTTGCAAAATAGCGTTTGCCGGGTCAGCTAGTATAGGTCTAAACCTAATGTACACTGGGTTATATACATATTTCCATCAGTTCTCATACTAGTGCGCACGAATGACACACCTAATCGAACTACTTGAAACGCTGCAGTGCAATGATCTAGTTATCGGCGCAAATGAATGTCGAATGATTGTGGATTGTAATGAAACCGCCCGCCGTTTCGCTGCTAATAGTTTTGCAGCCATTGACGTGCCGACCACCTATCGCTTTTGTATCGCCAAATAACACTGTCAACACTCCGGTGGAACATCGGCGGGACAATATCAACCCGTAGCAAATTTAAATTTGAATGTTTGGTTATATTACAAAATTCCCCGATCGCGGTGTGATACGGAAATTAGAGTAATGAATAATTTACGCGTTAATTAAAATTTTGTTTCCCCTATTTGATATAATTCATAATTTTATTATTAGCCCTCTCTATATTATAAAGCCACTTCAAATTGAATTACTACATCTTTGGAACATTCAAATTAAGTGCTAAAGGCGTGCAAAGTACTCTCACTTCACAGATTAATTCGAGAAAACTTCATAAGAATTTTAGCGAAATCACTGAAAACAATCTCCGCAATGCCAAAATGATATTTGGATATCAGTGAAGTGAGAGTCAACAGCTATTGACAGTCCAACTGTACAGATCTGCGACATGACTTATCAGAAATAAGAGTTCCGATACGTTACACGATTCAAATAACTTTCGACATTTCGTCGCTGTATCACGTTCGTTAAAACTTTCTGGAGTCCCCATGACGCGCGAGCCGAACATTCAAGTATACCCATCATCGTTACAACAGTCAACACTCCACGGTGGAAAGTGTAAAAGATTAGAGTTCTCATTACAATGGCCAAGTTGTAAGAGTCTGCGGGTGTATCGGGCATGTCAACGTGCTCTTGATGTCACAAAATGGCCGATGTCAATGGCTCTAGGATTTTAATCACGCAAAATGGCGCTGGTAGCTCGTACCGATGTTTGGCCAGCACTCCAGCCTTTGAAACTGAAGCCGGCAACTCTGCGACGCAAACTACGTGATACTTTTGATGGACTTCGCAAGTATTGGATGGTTTCGGGGTATTGATTAGCGACATTGACTTTGCTGTAGCTCGTTAATTTGAAAGCATTGAAAGGACGAGTTTAGCATGGTTGGGCAGCTGCACTGCATCTACAGTGATACACATCTCAAGAAAGAGCAAACTAACTATCGTAAGTAATTGCTTCTTATAGGTACTACAGAAAATTGTGTCTTATTGAAATACCATAAGGGTGGTACCGACTAACACCCATTCCTGCCTGGGCGTAGGTGCATCGTTCTTTTCCGTACCTACACGTGCTTTATATACGAGCAACGGATGTCATACAATCTATTTATTACACGTTATAACATTGTTGCCGCCGTCCACATCGTCGTGGCGTAATAGGTTTTCCTTTTATTATCATTTTTTATTTCTCGGCTGTAAACCAGCTCGCTCATTTTTAATTTGTCACATCATGACTAGTAGGACACCGTAAAATCCACGGCAAGTGACTATCGCTGAAGAAAATAAAAGGAACAGTAAAATGCGCGGTAGATGCATTTTTAATGTGTCACACGACAGGTGACACGATGAAGTTTGTTTTATGAGTGCCTACTCTACTCTAGATGAAACTGTTTCGATAGATCTACATCTAATATACATATTCTATAAAACCAAAAAGTGACCATCAAGTAAGCGTTTCCATTTTAAACATTATCAATGAAGCTATTTCTTTACCAATTCGAATTTATTTTCGTTTCGAAGCACCCCTAATTTCCGCTAAATATGATTTCGTACTCCATCACTTTTGGGGTCAGCCGTGCAGGGCTTGGGACAAACTCTCTAAATCAGTGCCTTTCCGCTACATTGAAGATTTACGATTTCATCGATCCAAAAATAATATTCCTTCCTCAATACATAACCTATAAAGTATATCCCACGTTATTATTTCGGTTATAGAAGCTATGACACCAATCTTTATTTAAGTGTATAAGGTCGATAGATATAAAAGAGCGATTTCCCTCGTCCATGAAAAATAACGAAATATACAAACAATAGAGAGGCAAGATCGGGGGTATTGTTCTCGTAATTATAGCCATAGGCTCTTTTATTGCAGAGCTGTCTTAAATATCCCGATGGATTGCTCGGGAAAGAAATTAGGTAGGTAGGTACCTAAACCTTTCGGATCGCCAGTACGACGACGTACAGAACATAAAAGTTGAGTATAGTATAGAGTGGAGGCAAGAGGTGGGGCTGCAAGCTGAATTGTTAGTAGGAAGGCGGCTTGGCAGCGGCCTATTTGCGGCCGATTCCCCCCGGCCGGCCCACTTGTTGTACTTCCTGGCACACTACCAACTTACTATTGTATTTTTCGCAGCGAATTATCGGACGAAAGAAAATACAACGAAGAAAGTGTAGAGAGCTGTGTTGCGACAAAAGAGTAGCAAATGAGTTCTCGTCGTTGATCTCTGATTGCGGGAATCACGTGATTACAAACACCGTCTGAGCAAACGAACGAAAGGCGCCGCCGCCGGGGAGTGTGGGAACAGTGGTTTTCAAGTGTGGAAACAGTGGGTTTCAAAGCCCCGACGCGGAACATCTATTGCGGCCTTATCGTGTATTTTCAGCTTAATAATACGGTCGCTGATGTTTATTGTACGTTAGTCTGAAAAACGCTACTTCTGGCAAAGACGTTGCTTATTGTGATTTTCTATTCGTGGTAGAAAATTCGTTTCTTTGGGTGAATTAAATATGTATGTACTAGGTTGCTATTGAAAAACTCCATTACATGTACTACACTATAGAATGAACGGAAGACACTTATAAAGAAATGTAATAAGAATATACTAATGTAATAAGTATTTCAATCTCACCTGGTTTTTTCCTTTGAGCACGAGCACGTTGGTGACTCGTCCGAAGGGCAGGCCGAGCTGGATGATCTCCGCTTCAGTCGTCTCATTGGGTATGTTCCGGATGTGGATGACCCGGGACGGCTTGCCCACGTTCTGTTCCAGTTTCACCTGCACGAAGAAAGGACAATTTTCAACAAATGTGTTTTGGAACACTCAAAAGCGCAGAAAATGTCTACTCTTAATACAAATATGCTTGCATTGTTGTCGGCGTGCACCTCTTGTGGCGAATCATCTAAATCGAAGACTTTTGAACCCTTTATCAATGCGGTTCCTAAGGATGTGGGGTTCATGCTTTTTTTTAATGTTTAGACCGAAATGTCACAGATTGTCCGTGTGTAGAGTAATTGAAAAGTCGATGTAGTATAATTGTCGGAGCTTATCGGACCGGCCCGATGGGGGCGGTATTGTCCCGCGAAAGGCTTTTCATTATGCTGCGATTTCGGCCAATACCTACACAGTGTTACTTCGCTCGGTAATGCGCTCGTTGCTAAAACGTTTGTTTACATGTGTTGTTTCGGCGCCCGTGTGATGTGGTTTAAATGATTAATTGTTACGTAAATATTCTATAGTTGTATTTGTATTTTTATAGTTGATGAAACGTAAATACTGTAGAACTTAATTCGCTGTCATTCTGCTCTCAAATACCTTACCCTTACCTTTCGGTTGGTTGGTTTAAATTAAAATTTCACTTCTGAGAAATCCACGACGATAGATCCGATTTACGTTCACTTAGAAAACAACCCCCAGGTTTCACCATTTCGGTAGATAATGATGAGACACATTGAAACAAAAGAATTCTACTGGAACCGACAAAAAAACTCCTTAAAGGCCGGCTGAAAATATTTGCGAATAAATCGATTCATGGGACAACAAGCATCAAAGGAGAAAATCCGTAATGTAGGTAGAAAAATAAGAATTTGGGGTTCACTAGCAAAGGAAAATAAATCAAATCACAATGCCGAAGGGCGTATTATTTGTGCTATTAGGTATAAGTAAAAAGATAAACTTTGTCAAAGAGATATACAGGAGCGGGGACAAGAAGCTGCTAAGATATACATTTTAATACAAAACGATTTGAAAGTCACGTCAGCCATTTTGTGTTTAAAAGCAAATATTAAATGGAGCAGCTTCTATTAGCATAGGCGAGCTTAAGTAAATTATTGTAGACTACTTGCTGATCCGGCAAACGTTGTTCTGCTAATATACATTACTAACAGTGTTTCATGTATGTGCATGTATTATACATATACACTTTCCCCAAGAATCACTATCTATTAACAAAGCCGCATAAAAATCAATTAAAAATCAAAACGACTTAGTATTATACTATGTATTGATTATAACTGTATAGCCACGTGGTTCCTGGGAAAAATGTGTATATACATTGAGCGAGCTAAGGAATATTCAGGGGTGCTAGTTTGGGCGATGGTTAACACACTTATCAATTATGTTTGACGTAGGAACAATATCTTCAAGAGCCTCGCTTCGCGGGTGTATGTATGTATACGGGGTTAAAGCATACGTACAGCGCTACATCATAAACCCGTTCAAGGATTCTCTGGCACAATAGCAGTTTTATTGTGTCCAGGAAAGTGTTAAGACGAGTCACAATACGGTCCGCAAGAAATTTATGTCAGCAAAGAGTTGGTTTATCGACGTGGAAGTGTTAGGGCCCTGGCTTCACACCAGGTCGGGGTACTGTTTCCAGCATGCCGGAGATAACCTTGGGATGGTTTTGAGAAGTAGTTTTGACGTTACGGGAGAATTTTCCTAGCGATCGCACACGAGTCGACGTGTTCATCTGTACTCTATGAAACTGAGCACTGTATTAATATACAGTGCTATGTATAGTAATCTGTGAGGTTCATAGTGCGGGTGTGTGATATTATCTCACTTTAAAAAAAAATACTGTGTGAAAACTTTTATGCTAATGTCCGAGTTAGAGTAGTGTGAAAGATTTAAAAAATGGTGGGTAAATTATAAGAAACTTTACCATGTTAAGAAACGTTTTTTTAACATAACTGAAAACAGAAGGCAAAAATTAAAATTTATCACACAAGCAATGGATGTTCCTCTCTTTTCAAAAACTCTTCACTGATATTTATTTGATAGGTATAACGATGACATCGCAATGTTACATAGGTACATTGAATATCGGGACTGACTATAAAGTCTATTTTTAACCTACACAACGGATACTTCATTGCACATATCAATGAAGTATCCGGACTAAATTAGACGAATTTAATGGTATTGCACCTAATCTTCACTAGAATTTTTTGCTCGTATTACAAGCGGAACCCTGTATACAAGTTAGAGCACATTTTTAGAAACTTACATAGTTGTAAATCAATTGTTGAAGGATTCAAAACACGCTCGGCATACACGCGGCGTAGTCTGATTATTTCTAAGGAAAGTTTGACAACTTTCAGTGTATGAAATAACAAACACATTTTTACATCGGCGTTGCTCCACAGGGTATAAAAGTTAGCTCATTTGTTATTTGCAACAGGATTTAATGGAGTGGTTACACAAACTGGCCGGGATATTTCTAAAGGTACCGCCACAATCTGGTTCGGCTGGCGAACTTTTAATTGACTGATTGGCTGAATATTGTTATGAAATTGGCAAAAGTTGCCAAGTAGCCGATCGCTCGTTGCATTTTTAACTAACTTTAACGGCCGAGAATGTTCTGTAACAGTTTTACGTCGGTACGCCGCCCGGTGAAAGTTTCTATGAGTTTTTGAAATATTTAACCACATTATAAATAACCGCGTGTGTGAACTCTATTAGAAATGGTTTATAATAAATTAATCTGAAACAAACCAACGGGAAATTTGTTGCATAAATTGCAATAATTATATTTTCTACTATTAGTACATGATATTATCACACTTTGGACCTGTAGTTATTCATTATTTTCACAATATAGCTATGTCAAAACACAAAAGTGCGGAAAGATAATGTTATTTTAGAAATTCCTAATATTATTTCAAAACACATACAAAAAGTATAAGGTAAGGTACATAATATATAAAAAATAAGACCTTATATTATAAACACAACATGGGACGGGGCGTAATGAAAAATGTCAACAATGTTATTTGTCAACATTATCGAGATTAAAATTTACTAGTTACAAAGTAAAATGTTGCAAATCTTTTCCGAGGGTCTCGGCCCGGAATGTCTTATTAAGGTACTGTGTGCACATAGCACGATATTGTCATTAGTAGCAGGTATGGCGGCGGGGGTAAAAGTTTTAATAACAGCAAAGCCAACTTAAGGCGGTTTATTGCTTACGGCTGCGGGCTTGCTCTCATTAAAATAAATATAACTTTCAAGTACCTACCTACTTACAATCTTTTGATATAGATCTTGCTTTAGTAAATATAGGCTGTCGATGGTCAAATTCTATTATTTTTTCAGTTCAAAATGTTTCGCCGCTTCATTCGTTTCAAATATATATATATATAAACAAACCGGCAAACATTGTTTTGCCCATAAATATTATAAATCCCGTTCCCGTCGGAATTTCGAGAATTCCTTTCTTCGTGCACCCCTGCGCTATAGGTGGCTATGACGGGCCCGTTGGTGTAGTGGTCAGCATGTCTGCCTCTGTTCCGTAGGGTCGTGGGTTCGATTCCCACCGCTGATAGGTACTTAGGTGATGAGCTTTTAAGTACTTGTTGGATGTGTCTAGGTGTTTTATTTATAGAGAAGATATAAAAATAAAAAAATAAATACACTTCACGCCTTTTAATCCCAAAGCGGGGTAAGCAGAGGCACTTGCTTAATAAGCAAATGCCCACAAGTCAAGTATCCGACCAACTGGACTACAGACGCTCCCAAAGATATATTGTACAAGAAATACTAAAAGGAAAGCTTATGTGTTTTTTAATGTGCAGTTATTTATACAGCACATAGCGTATCTGAAGTTACGGAAAAGCACATGTCCCTACTAGCTATTAGCCGTCATGGAACCGATATTTCCGTGAATCACGACCACAGTATACAATCGTAAAACGGACGAAATTGTTTTATAGCCCGGACTGTAGCAGTAAAATGAAGCTCAGAACAAAACATGCCAGTAGAGGATAGTTTCAAGCCAAGTTCAAACGTTGCTACGTTGCAGTATGTTTCCACTGGTAAAACATGCACAAGAATACATGCTTGCATAGAGCCTGGACGTTTGTTCGTGGGATACTAAATAATCAGTGTAGGTACATAGAGACGAGAGACATGTTTGGAAACTTTTGATAGAAAAAAATTATAAAGAATTAAAAATATTCTATAGCATGTCTCTTTGTAAATGAATAATTTTGGACAAATTATTAGGTACTTTTGTAGTGTAGGTTAAATACAACATACTTTTAATTTTAAAAATCTTGGCCATGGATTCTAATTGGAAGTAATAATTCGGAAGATGAAACCAGATAATGTTACAAAAAAGCAATCCTCTGATACCGTGTGATATTTACGACGCCAAGTTTCAGCATAAGTGCACAAAGTAGTAGCTATAAAGCATAACCGTAAAACACAAGTGGCAGTAAAACAGGGAACAAGGCCCCGTAACGCTTTGTAGGTCTTTGATTTGATTGATTTCCGAGTAAGGAAGGTAGCTTCGTTTCAACGCCTCTCCCCGGCACATTGGGCACTCTCACAAAAACTGGACCCATAATTAATTACGTTATTTGGACATTAATGGCTCGTTGAAAGGTTGAATTGTATGTTTTCTTCAGTTACCTTCGCGCGTAATTACGTTGGAAGAAACTTGATGCCTGCGCCTCTAACGTGTAAAAAATATTATGAAAGTAAAAATATAAATGTTCCTTGTATTTTATTCTTTAATTATTCTGATCGAGGAAAATCTTTATTTTAACTTAAAACAGATGCTGCGAAAGTCAGATTACCTGGAAACTTAATAAGCGGAAGGAGCGACAATCTTTTTCTGGAAAATATTGTGCAACGTAAATAAACCTTGTATTCGAACACGGTGGAAAATGTTGATTAAGTATAAATTTAGCATGAAGCTGTAAAAGCCTTTGATAAAACTGATTAAAAGATTATTGTTAAATAAAATAAAAACTGCCTTTTTTTGTTCAGTAAAAGTGCGGATGGGAACATGACCGGTGGGTCGCGTGTCCACTCCGCTGTAACAAAGCCCGTTGTGACCCAGATTATAATTCACAGAGCCGTGGGCGCCGCCCTCAACATTCGCTCATTGCAAATTAGAGAAAAACATAATTCTCTCGCTGGCTAGGCCTAAGGCAACGCGGTGTCTTTGTTGTTATTCCTTCTATATTTTATTCTAATGTTTTTCTTCTCTCACTGCTCCATATTATTATGAGTTTAATTTTCTAGATCAACTTTCCCTGTTAGTAGAAGTCAAAAGATAAACGATGTCTTCTTGAAAAGGGAAATAGAAAATGTGTTCTAAACTAGCTATTCTTCCTTATTTCTCCTTTATGACGTGACATAATGATGGCAGGACGGGCGGAAATAAAATGCCTGCTGTGACGCTTTACAAAGCTTTTTACTTAGATATTTTATGTTATTTTCTTTACAAAAAAGGCTCTTTCTATTCGCTGTGATCGTTTGAGATCACCTGTAAGTATAACAGAGCGGAGTACACTGTGAGTAATGGACCTGAAAAAAAACATTAATGTCAGTCGCTACATAAATACGTTATTTACTTTTCTCTTTGAACTAAGTTATTATGTAGTGAGTTTAAATACTTTTACCGTTTTCTTTATTCGATTGAACACAATACGGTAATAAATCCTTAGCGCGTTCAGTAGCAATAACAATAAAAAACTGAGTTGCTCTGTTAGAGAGCTCACAAAAGGCGGAAGCGTAAACTGTTTCAGCGATGACTGGATCCGACTGAATCAATCTCTGTTTGTCGTGGAAAGCCCCTCTTTCAGCCAACAATGGTCATGGAGTGACCGGTGCTCCAATGTACACAAGTTTTAATGAATGATGCAATCCATTTAGCGAGTGGTGGGAGAGAAGCGGGCCAGGCAAACAAAACTCCGCTCTGTTTGCATTGTACGAAACAAAGTGTTCATGTAAAACGTACCCGCCACGGCACCGCCCGTATTTATGTAAACTCTGTACGGAACCGCAAAAAAAGGAAAAACGCAGCAATGTTTACTTTTTAAACAGTTTTTGTCTATTTCAACGATGCTTTAGGGGTCTTTCTATACCAACACGGTCGCGGAAAACACGCGGTGAATGCACGATTCTACGACAACAATATTGCGGCGCTACGATGTGTACACATTCAGAAGAAAAAAAAAATCGGAAAATGTGTCCAATTCAAATTGAAAGTAGAAAGCTAAAGCGATAATACTTTAAGAAATACGATCTCATGCATAAAAGTATTGCTGTTGAACTGCGCAGAGTATATTCCAATTTATTATTCAATAACACCTCAGCGTTGCAAGTTGCAAACCTAATAAATTACCTCATAGTGAACTGAAAGGGAAAACGTTCAAGGAAATTGGTTAATGGAAGTTCTTGGCTCTATTATTGGTATACTCTTTCAGGAGCATTCTGAAAGAACTCGATAGCGGGCGGGATAGTTTAATAAACTATTAGAGAGTAAGCGGCGGCGGTAGTGGTAGACAGATTTCAGAAAGCTGCGGATATCCGATTACAGATTACAGTTTTAAACATTCTGAAGTGAACTCGATTTTTCACTACGATAGTTTTGCCAATATAAAGAGTTAGTAGATGCGTACGAAGATGTGTCTGTGTGTTGTCACGGTTAACACCTTTTTAATCTACAAGGAAAAGTTCAACTGAAGTGTGTACACTTTCGTGTACATAGATGTGGTATAAAACCTACAACCTACTTATAAAAGTTTCTAGTTCTAGTACAGAGCAAATCTGTAACTTTCATCCTGCCGAACATATTGGTAAATCAATGTAGAGAAGGAGATTAATAAAAATTTGCCCCGAGACGTCTCTGGGGAGGACCTTTTATGGCGCGTTGGCTTTTTAGGCAAGCCCTTTATTATAATACTTATTTCGGTTCACCGACTCCCTGGGTGTGAGCAGGACGAGGGAATTTCTTAGATTTATCGTTTTCACTTAATTACGCAGCGGGCGATTCTAATGCGATTCGAATATTCGCTTTGAATTTAGATACTCCACCGTGAAAATAATTAAAGAGATTTACTGTATTGAGTTAGTTATTTTAAGCAGCCGAGTGCCTAACGAACGTAATCGAGATTAAACTTTTCGGAGGTTCTTCGGGAATACTTGAGTGTATTGCTCGGCCAACTGGGGCGGATCGCCGCCGGAATGAGATGCCGCGGGCCTCATTTGTGTTCTGCCTAAATCCTTATTCTGCCGAAGCTGTACAATATAGTTTTATTGAAGTGCGATTGTCATATATATAGTTACATACACTTATATTATGGTTCAATTCTGTGTTAGATTTGGTAGTGTTAAGCCATGTACTTACTTTTTTGGCGGCTGAATCTTGATTATTGTTGTCCGCGTGGTGTGGAGCGGCCGGCGCCATGACTGTGACGCCACTCTGCGACAGGAGCTCGTCCGAGCCTCTCTGAGGAAAAAGAAAATCTTCTGTTAATAAAATATCGCATTGCAAATAGTATTGCTAACTACTGTAATAGAGGAATAATCAAGTATCTGTAAATTTTTATTCACTGTGTTAAAAAATAATTCACACAGTCTTAAGTGTCAGACAAATACCCTACCCATTCTAATAATTTTCTACTCAATTTCACAAGCAAATGAACAGAACTCTCACAGAAACACACTCCGGGCTACTCTTAATGTGCCGGAGCTCGCCGACAAAGCGTTCAAATCGAACAATGGTTTCACCTGACAAAACTTTACCCACGTGAAATTCACCCAATCAAATTCCCGGACAAACGAGGCACCTGTTATACCTAAACATTCATATGAAAACACAAACAAACACGATGATCTTACTCGTCACAGTGTAGGTAATTAGTTTCCCATAAGAATGCTTATAAACTTTGTAACAATGCAAAAGGAGTGTTCCCATCACCGGGGAATGGAATACGTCATCCCTTTATCCAGAAAATGTATCTCAATTTAGAAGAGGTGGAACGTCACATGTCGTCGGAAGTTGGATTACGAATTAAAATGATTAAAGCTTTCAAGTTTTTGTACCCAACAGGTAATTCCGTAAAAAAAGAGGACACGCCGTTCACATTTCAATAAGTAAGTTTTGTTTCGTATTTGTTATAATATAATTGAAAAAACTACATTAAGTACCTATTAATATTCATGATGATGACGATAATTAATCTGATAAATTGTAAAACAGTATAATGCAACGAAGCATATGAATCTTAATGCGTTAATTTGTTATAAAGAAACGGAGATCGCGTTTGTGACAGAACGAATCATATTAAATTAAATAAATAGGGGAATTAAACAGCGGTGTTCCCATTTTGAACCATAAAGCCTACTGTGCCGAGAAAAAACATCTTTTCCCGAATTGTAAGCGTTTTCTTCGTGTTATTCCTCAGAGTAATTCCGCAAAGCGCATGTAATAATTGCCCGAAATTAAATAACATTTTTCACAACAAAGAAACATTGTGAATGGAAATCCGGCTGTGTTTTAAGGGGTGGGACACAACAGATCGAGTATTTTTAGGTAATACAACAAAATAAGTATCTACATTATTTTTCGAAAGAGAACGTTATAAAATTATCTCTGAGAAAATTTTATCGTAAGAAAACACATACATATACAAAAAAATCACACTATACTATAAAGGTGAAAGTTTATGAGTGGGTTTGTTACTTCTTCACGCCTGGAGAGATTTTAATAAAATTTTGTTTTGGAGTTTACTGACACCCTTGATTAACATATAGAGATATAATTTATCTAGAAATTCCCACGGGAACGGGCAACATTGCGAGTAACACCGCCGAGGTGCCACTACATTATAGTATATTGCGATTCACTCTGGCTTTGTCGTGTACATTTGCTGTGGCCCATGTGCACTAGGCTTTATGCTCTGATGAGAGCACGCCTTTAATAGCTATTTCTCAGTATAACGCTGAATGACGTCTCGGTCGAGTAGATGGGGGCTATTCAAGTGTTACTTACTTTGATGGTCGGATGTAGAGTCATGGCTAATCCATTGATTCCTATACAAAGTTCTACACTGAGTCGGTTACATGGTAATACTAATAACACTTACGAGACTTTGATGCATATAATTGTTTAAAGTTGTTTTATAATAAGAATATTATTAGAAGTTTATTTTGAATTTGAATTTTATTGTCCTGAAAGCACACTAGATGACGCTAGGTGTACTCCTGAATGGCACTAGCGTTTGGTCAAAGACGTAGTATATAAGCCGTGTGTTTGACAATGGAAATATACTCTCTCTCTTGCAACTTGTGTTTTATTATTATATTATATTGGAACCGAGTCGGAGCCCTTGGGATCACTGAGCTACGTTGTTCATGGTCCTTCGAGCCGGATAAAAAAAAAAAAAATCGCAGCTTTCAGCCAAGGAGCTGAAACGGAAGCGGAACGTGCTTCAGGTGGAAGTTGGAAAGACTTCCAAGGGAACCTTCGCTGGTCGTCGAGGAGCAGCTGGCAGAAAATCAATTCGTGACACGAATGTGGAAGTAGGAGCTGACTGGAAGAAAACTATCGGACGAGGCGGGCAGAGATCAGGAGGAAGGAAGTCGCCAGGAACCCAGCAGCTCTACAACCAAGGTCTGCTCTAGCTGCACATCGTCAAAGTGTGTATCGTGAAGTGAAACAGTGAGTACTTTTAAAACTATTAAACAGGCGAATTTGAACTCTATTACGAAGAGCATCGTGCGGTGGAAGAAGATTAGTCGTCGACTTAGAATAGGTAGGTATCTCGGACTTAGAAAATAGATTGTAGTTCGTCTTCGACTTAGAATATTTTGCGAAAAACAGGGGAACGGGGAACCTATGCCCGATTTCACCCAGGATACGAAATTGTTTAAAGGCTTGTAAATTTTTCGGATTTAGTTTATTTTTATATGTACTTTATTTGATAATTGATTTATACCTATTAATTTTTATATTTTTTTGACATTATTGGGTACAGAACTCGTAGTTGAGTTGTGAACAATGGAGGCTCTAATCAATTTTCAAGAAGATTTAAGTAAGCGTATACATAGAGCTAAAGTTAATTTAAAAAAGTCGCTTAAAGAACGTATCACCAAAGAATATTTAGATGTCAGGTTAGAGGTGGTTGAACAATTGTGGGGTGATTTTTTGACTGGTCATAAGGAATTGATCCGTGTTCACAGTACGGGAGGTTTGTCAACTACGAGTTATATGAAAAAAGAATTGTACGATGAGACACAAGAATGTTATTTGGAACATAAATGCGAATTAAAGGCTAAATTAGCCTTATTGAGTAAACCCAATAATGATCATGACGGTGCGGTTAAGGTTGTGGAAGCTAAGCCCATTCTTGTCAAATTACCACCTATACATATACCACAATTTTTGGATCCTAAAGACAATCCTAATTACAAACATTTTAACTGTTTGGGGAGCAATCATTCTGCCAAATTTTGTAGGATGCAAATAAAATGTAAGGTTTGTAAGAAGAAACATCACTCACTTTTACACCCAAGGGCTATTAATAATCCAGGAGAGGGAGTTAGTAACGTCTGTGGTGAGAAAGGGGTGGTCACTACCTCACATGTATCGGCGGAAGCTGAAGGTTCAACGCAAGTAATATCATGTTTTTCAGAAAACAAGGATAAACAAGTTTTATTAGCAACGGAAGTTGTCAAAGCCAATGCGCGGAACGGAGAATTTTATTCGTTTAGAGCCTTACTGGACCAGGGTTCACAGTTGTCGTTTGTTACTGAAGCGACGGTTCGGTATCTAGGGCTCAAAACGACACCTGTAAAGGGAACAGTGTCAGGTGTAGGTGGAAATACAAGTGCGATTTCCAAGGAAATGGTAACACTACAATTGATGTCAAGAATTAATCCAGACATTAAAGTAACTGTAAAGGCCTTTGTGCTACAGACTATAACTTCAATAATGCCTACAGAAAGGGTCGAGAAGTTGGAGTGGGTAGAGCTAAGAGGCTTAGAATTAGCTGACCCAGGTTACAACACTCCTAACAAGATAGACTTGTTGCTGGGCGCGGATGTGTACAGTGAAATTTTGCTGGAAGGAGTTAGGAAACATGAGACGGGGGCTGCAGTTGCCCAGGAAACCAGTTTGGGGTGGATTTTGTCAGGAATTATGCCAACAGCGGTGACAAACCCGCTGGAATTAAAGTCGATGCATTGCTGCACAGAAACTAGGGCGAAAGACTCAGCAGTCACCAAAGGCCCGCTTATGGGTCAAGTACCGTCAGGCAAACTTAAGGGGTATAAGTCATACAGTCATTTTTGGCGTCAGTGGTCTCAAGACCATCTGAATCAATTCTTTCATAGGTACAAATGGTCTAGTTAACTAAACAACCTAATGAGAACGATATTGTCATTGTTAAAGAGGCTAATTTACCTCCCTCGTAAGTGGCTTATGGCAGAATTATTGGTCTCCATCCAGGTGCTGACGGAATGTCGAGTGGTAACTTTAAGAACTAAGGATTCTGTTATTAAAAGAGCTACTAATAAATTATGTTTTCTTCCAGTGGCAGAGCCTGCCCAGTTATGTGATTAATATTATTGTGTTAAAAATATAAGGTTATTTTATTACTGTTCCCACCAATACTAGGGTTTATTATTTTGCCATCATTTTTGTTTGTGTCCTTGTTCAGTTATGTTTATTTTGTGAAGGACCCTGAGTCATGGCGTCCTTGGTGGGCGGTATGTTTAAAGTTGTTTTTGTATAAGATTATTATTAGAAGTTTATTTTGAATTTTATTGTCCTGAAAGCACACTAGATGACGCTAGGTGTATTCCTGAATGGCACTAGCGTTTGGTCAAAGACGTAGTATATAAGCCGTGTGTTTGACCATGGAAATATACTCTCTCTCTCTCTTGCAACTTGAGTTTTATTATATT